>JACEGR010002155.1:0-138257 GCA_014170235.1 Listronotus bonariensis | reverse complement strand
GTGTGTATGTAACAACCATATTCCACACGTAACAAAAGATGTACTGGTACAATCATCTTTAATATCAGCAGGTTTACCTTTAAAAACATAATTAGGACTTTGATAAGTTCATTCAAAGCCTAGTGCAATATCCGGCCTTGAAAAAATAACCTCTTCAATTTACAAATTAGCATTTTCATACATCTCGGCACTCATTGTGAAATACTAAAACCTTATAAACTAGACTCTAATGATTGAAGACACATCGACATAATATCAGATACCGCGAAATCATTCAAACGAAACCTCGATTTCTCTTTGCAAGCGATACGATATCTAACCGATATATAATCTACATATTAACAATGGAATACGGATAACAAAATAGTATTTTATTGTTTTGTTTCCTGTCTTAACAAAATAAAACAAAAGTTAACCATGCGAAACATCCGAAAAACCACAAATCTCTAACAAGCCTCCAAGATAACAAAAACAACAGAGAAAGGACTTCCTTTAAAAACATATTGTGTGTCTAAAAAAATAAAATTAATTTGTATCAGCAGGGCCACCGAGAGCCATGGCGGGCTCTGGTACAGACCAAAATTTCGTACCCCTTAATGGTGAAATAAAAAGAAGTTGTGCCGCAAGAAAGACGTTTATGGGGTTTAAGGTAAAATCATTTGATATGCTGATTTTATGTCGCATCGCATCAGATATTTAATTTAATTGCAGTCTTTTAATATATGTTTAAAACATTTTAAATGCATAATAAGAGATAAGGGTATCTACTACTTGTGTTATTCTCGGGGACCCTAAGGGATCCCAGCAACTGCAACTTACGGAAGACAGGTACAAAACTATTAGGGATTCGTATTCAGGACGTAAAAATACAATAAAAACGTAGGTATATCGCATGTCTGGCTACTTTATTCTTCATGTTAAAATATCACTGAAAAGTATTCAAAAATACTAAGAGATAACATAGTGGCCAAAATGTATCCAAAAGTTAGAGTAAAGAATAGGAAAAAAGAAAACAACAAAGAAAATATTATTAAAAGAACCACCCAGATATATAATATTTAATTTTTTGAAAATTGCTGAGGAAAACCGTCAAAATTGAGATTATTTTTCGGTTCGGTTTCTTAAAGCTAGGAAATATTGTGACCTCATGGCTCAATTCTGACCATGGATTCGTATTTATAAGGCAAAAATGAATCAAAAACACATCTTCGGGTCCAACACTTTGTTTCCCAGAGAGTTACCCAGATCTCATACCTTTTTCTCAAAAATTAAATATTTTTAAAACTGGCTCGCGGGCCCCTCTTTAAGCCTGGGCCCCGGTAATTTGTACCGCCCTCTCGTCGGGCCCTTGTATCAGTAGATTAATTGTACCAAATTTAAGAGTCAAGACACAGGACAAGCGATCTCTTAGGCGGTTGCCTCTTCCCATCCACTGATTTAAAAAAATGTTATTAAGAAAATATCTTGATGGGGAATGGTAAACTTTTTGATTACTCCAACACCACTTTGATAACTCAGGTACATACGACACTCCGTTTATTATATGATATTTATTTTCATTAAGCAGTATATACAGGTTTAATACAAGCGATTTGAGGCTTGTATACTAAAAATATAAACAAATTTTTGATTTGAGGCCCACTAAGCAAATACTAAAAAAGATAAATCTGTAAATGTTACGTTACAGTAAAATTTTGTACTAGGTTATTTTTTGTTCACGATAATTCCGACAAGGACAATAGTTTTAAAATGGGAATGATTATTTTAACTAGTAAAATATGCATAAAATACAAAATAGGGCAAAACGGTAAAGCTGGATTTACAGATTGACGTTACTGTTTCCGTTTGCCGTTTTTAGTTAGAAGATGAAACAATAGCTTTCCATTTGTCAATTTATGTTTTCTGTTTACCGTTTTCATATGCCATATCAGAAACCGAAACGTCAACCGGCGATCGGTGACGGAAACGTCAATCTATAAATACAGCTTACCTGATTGCAGACCGACTCTCCTCGAATCGTCAACTCGACAGATTCTGATGCCGTTTTTCTTCTTTTTCTAAAACCCACAAGTACCCTTTTGTAAAATTGGGCCGGGCCCTAATATTCCACTGCAAGGAAGAACTGATTTATTAAAAACACATGTTGCCAAGTTCTCTTGAGACATGTAACAATAAATTCGTAACACCTAATTTGTGCGTTACAGGTAATATTTAACCTATTAAATAGCATAAACACTAAAATATGCCTAAAATTAATAAATAATATGCGAATTTACAACATATCTTACAAGTCATCTGTTAGTTCTGGTTAGTGGAGAGCAAACAAATTAACTGCACCAAATTTGCTAAAAAATGTAGGTAGAAAATATCTTATAAATTAGCTGTTAGGTCTTTGTTAGTAGAAACCAAATAAAACCTGTTTTAGCCTTAAATAACCTTAATTTTAACAAGCCACCAGTGCCATTTTTTAAAGACTGGTGAAACTTAAATACTGCAAGTTGCCTTATTAAGCTCGGGTATTAATAATACCGGCTTTATTTAAATAGTGCGTGTACCCATAATTTAGAGTAAAAAAGGGGAAAAATTTTTAGTAGTTTTTTTAAGGTTTTGTTTCACACACTTATAAAAATGCATTTAAAAAAGCAACGTTTTAAGTATTTTCATTCCTAAAAACTTTTCGATTTCGTGGTTGGCAGCCGTTCGGTTATACGAACAGTTCCGAAGTAAATAAAGCCAGGCACTATACTTATTAAGGAGTCCTTACCTCACCATGCATCTGCGCAAACTCAGATGTTATTAGTGTCTGGCCTTATTGCACTATGCAATAATTCTCTAATAAAAAGTTAACTTTTTTTTCTATACAGGGTCATTACATTTAACTGTTTACCATTGGTACCTTTGTTATTAGCAAAGACACAGTATAATAATTGTCTTTGTTATTAGTCAAAATACATAATGGTTTAAATAGGTAATTAACCGCGCTTTGAAATTATAGTAAAAAACTGAATTTTTATTTAATATCCTGTATATTTTTGCCAATTTAGGTATATAAAACTAGCTGACCCGTGCCCACTTCGTTGGGCGTTAATTTATATTTTTACGCTGACTTGAATGACCAATGGCATATAACTTTTTTGAAAAAAATAACTCAGTAATACGCCCTTAATTTTTTTACCGCAATTAAAAAAATGTATAATTAATTATTTAATATTTATAAAACATAATTTCTGTTTAAAAACCCTGTGGTCAAAATGTGTTGCAATGCCAATGCCAATTATAAATACTCAGCTTTGTCAAAATTTAAAGGATTTAAATATTTGCGGTTTTTTTCAAGACCTAGTAAATAATTTTTATTGAATATTTATCGTTGTTATTAATTTATAAGTTAATATAAAATGGCAAATTATTTGAAACCTACATATTCTATACAATTATACTTATTATAGTTTTGTTGCAATCATTACCCAACTATGACAATTTAGATTTAATGCTGAGTAATTGATATTTAATCCATGTTATAGATTATTATTTCTTACAAATATAGACTTTGCTTTTGTGGGTGGGTTTGCATAACATTTTAACTGTATAAAAGATCACGATCTTGAAGATAGAAGCGACAAAAACTAAAACTGTTCTCAACGTAGCTCTGCAGGTTTCTTTTAATGAAAATAGAAAATAAAGTTTAACTAACTACTTATAATACTAATAAAATAATAGCTTTTTTATTTTACATAGTAAGATATATGTATGTGTTATTATGTTAACTGAATGTTAATTATTAATATTAAATATATCAGTCATACAACACATTGTGACTAACCTAATTTTTTAAATATTTGATTTCAGGCGTATCTGTACGCTTTTTAGAAGATACCCTTGGGCAATGGGCGCCAATGAGCCTCCCAGAAGTCACAAAAACATCTTTTGATAGGTTCTTCTAGGTATATTTGGCTGTTGCTCCCCCTCCCTAAAATCATATTCTGCGTACGGTCCTGAGTTTGGGATATTATAAATGTAACTTTTGTAAGGGTAAAAGCTTTATACAGTTTTTTAAAGTTCACCGATTATTTTAATAAAAGAAAATATAGCAAAAGATCTAATTGCTTCCCTTTTCTATAACCACTATAAGCACAATATACCGGGTGCCCACGAGATCACTTAATGGTTCCCATTTTTTATTTTCTTATCGATAATGACGAAACTTTGTGGGGTTATTAGACTAACAAAAAGTCATTTTTAGGTGTATATGATAAGCTTTTACGACTTCCGGTTTCACCGGAAATTACTGGAACTTTTGATTTTTTAAATGAGACACCATTTGTTTTTCGGATTCTCCAGATCATTTTTAGTGGGAGTATAATATTTTTAAGACAAATTTTGGTTTTTGAGCTAGGGTAAAAAAACTAAAAAATGAAGTTTAGGGCCCTCTAGTAAAAAGTTTAAAAAGATAAAATCGATTTTGTAATTTTCTGAAAGTAAGTAAAGTATGAGGAGTGATTTTAGAATGATCATGGCACTCTAGATGAAAAATTAAAATTTAATTTAAAAATAAAAGTTGACCAAAATTTGTTTTTAAAATATTGTATTCCGACTAAAAATGATCTGGAGAATCTGAAAAACAAAAAATATACATACATCACATATAAAACGTCAAAGTTCCAGTCATCTCCGGTGAAACCGGAAGTCGTAAAAGCCGATCATATACACCTAAAAATGAGTTTTCGTTACTCTAACAACCCCCGAAGTTTTGTCAGTGTCGATAAAGAAATGAAAGAATGGCAGCCAGAAAGTGATCTCGTGAGCACCCAGTATAGGGTGTTCCTTAACCGAATTCATAAATTTGGGATATAGTAACTGCTAAGGATAAACAATGACTAACAATGAAAAATAAGTTAATAAAATACTTTTAGCAAGGAAAATAATAAATTATTTCTAATAAAAAATAGGCCGAAAATAAAAAATAATAACTGATTATTATTTTCCCAACCAAAAATATTTGTATAACTTTTTTAATATTAGTCATTGTTTTTTTCAATAATTTTCCCAGTTTGCGCATATAGGTTAAGAATTACCCTGTTTGGAGACCCAAATTTCTCACAGACCATCTTAAAATTAAAACTAATTTAAAAATTAGTTAAGAAAATATCTGTAGATTTTTTTTCTTTAAAACTTCTCTAATTTTATTTTTGTATTAATCAACTGTGTCTTCCTTTAGACCCTTAAATTAAATTGGTAGTCTTAGGCCTTTGTGGACTATTTTGGAATAAAAAAACTATGTTCAAAATTATTTTATTTACAATTTTATCTTTTGTGGGTATTCAGATATTTTATAAAATAAAATATCTTTTTAAGGTAACAAAGAGCAGACCAAACGTGACTTGTCTTACTCTTTGATCTTTCAAGGAAACAACGCATAGTTGCCATGCCCCACCTTACTTAAGATAATTTTAATATGCAAGCTGTTACATGTATAAAAACCAACTATTTGCGGAACAAATCGATCAACAACAAATCGTTACGTAGGTACTTTTAATCAGAGTAAGGAGGCCGCACCCAAAGTTTGGTAAACATAACACATAAAGGTGTAATCGGTAACAACCTTTTATAACAAAGATACCGGAAATTTAAAGTTCCTCTTGTGTCTGTATAGGATACCCCTTATATTAATTACAATATATTTTTTATTATAATTTTTAATTTAATTTTATTACATTGAGACATTTGAATGTGATTATTTTTAACAACTGCGTCCAGTGCCATATTACCCACTTAGATGAAGCCTAAGGCGCTGTGTAATAAAATACGTAGGCGCCATACTGAAAACTTGGTTAAATACTTTTTCTCCATGATCCCATGAATGTAATGTGAACAAGGGGAGGTCCTTTTTTATTTTTTTTCAAGACTTAGTTGCCTTGATAATTGGTATGGAAATAAAGGAAAGGACCTTTTTTGGTCTTCAATTTTATTTTTGTTGAGCCCTCCGACAACTCCAGCCTAGGGACCCCAAAAGAGTGAATCCGGCACTAATGCGTGATATTTTAAATAGAATGAATGAATAGGGGAATAATAATTTTCTCTAGACCCCATTTATAAGCTTTTTAGGAATAAAAAAGGATCACTTTACTTTGCTGGTGTTGCATGGCGTCGAAGATCATCCGAATCAGCATATTCCACGGATATTATCAGAGTCTGGCTCCAAACCATGGGATATATTCAAAAGTCATCTAAAAATACTCTTTGGACGTGCACATCCCAAGCACTTTGAGGTGAAAAACAACAAAGCAGGGTGTTTCCTAACTACAATACGAGACTATACAGGGTGTTACAAATTCAATGCATTAGCGTCTAGTAAAACTATAATTGTCTTTGGCATTGGGATGCGCAACTTTGCCTTAACTTAACCAACTTTCTATCTCTTATAATAACCGAGATAGCAATGCTACACCCTGTATAGGGTGATTATGTCGTTTTATGAAAAAAGTTCCTATAAACTTGTGCAAATGTGCAAATTAACTTCGTTTCTAAGGCGTTAAAGTTAGAAAATAAAAATTGGTACTTTATTAATACCTTATATAATATTCTTAAAATGATTTGGTTTAAATTAAGTACAGTTTTGTTTAACGTAGTAAGAAGCTTACCAACCCCTAACTAAATTTATTGGGTTTTAGTGGGGTCTCAGTGGTCACCATAGCCAATATTATTTAGGAAAAAAGTACTTGCCTTTTTTAATTTAATATTTTTTTAATTAAATAACTAAAAATACATGTTTAGGGCTTTGGTATTTTCTTATCCAGTTTTGTTTACGAAGAAAAATGCCACTCTAAATCATTTTCACCAGTATCCATAGACAACATAATTTAAATATTAAAATTTAAAAATAAATAGTTTTAACCTTACAGTAAATAAGAATGATGACCACCCTAATACGCAGTTTATTAACTTTAATCTAGTATCTTCTTTGCTTTAATATAAAAATTGTATTTTTCTTTATTTTTAATTACTCTACGAATACTTTTTAGAAGGTGTGCCATTATTTCTCTAACTGAGCTAGATACAAAAAAACATATCAGACTAAAAAACTGTATCTTAAGTATCTTTATCAAAAAAAAAAAAATAATAATAATAATAAATAACTAAAAAAATTTAAAGGTGAGCTTTTTTTTCTTAATAATATTGGTTGTGGTGCCCACTGCGATGCTATTGTAGTGAATAATTTTGCTTTGTTTAGATTAGGGATAAGCGCCTTATTTTTTAAACAGCTGTGTAGATGAAAAAAACTGTATCTTTAGTAGCTTATTCGAAAAAATAAATAAAAAGACATACAAAAATTTTAAAGGTCTGCTTTTTTCCTTAATAATATTGGCTGTAGTACCCACTGCGACGCCACTGTGGAAGACAATGATTCAGTAGTAAAAGAAGAATTTCGGACTTCCATTGTCTTTATTAATTTATTCACACAACGTTTCGGGCAGTACTGTCTCTGTCTGTTCTCAAGTGTAAACTGTGGGCTTCTTCCTTTATTAGCTTAAGTTTGGTCTTTTCGTAGCCTCGGAATAACTCGCTGATGCCGGGTCCGTACCGGTTTTCCAACGTCTGTCTGAATGTGGAAGACAATGATTCAGTAGTAAAAGAAGAATTTCGGACTTCCATTGTCTTTATTAATTTATTCACACAACGTTTCGGGCAGTACTGTCTCTGTCTGTTCTCAAGTGTAAACTGTGGGCTTCTTCCTTTATTAGCTTAAGTTTGGTCTTTTCGTAGCCTCGGAATAACTCGCTGATGCCGGGTCCGTACCGGTTTTCCAACGTCTGTCTGAATGTGGAAGACAATGATTCAGTAGTAAAGAAGAATTTCGGACTTCCATTGTCTTTATTAATTTATTCACACAACGTTTCGGGCAGGACTATATCTGTCCGTTCCCAAGTGTAAACAGTTTACACTTGAGAACGGACAGAGATAGTACTGCTCGAAACGTTGTGTGAATAAATTAATAAAAACAATGGAAGTCCTAAATTCTTCTTTTACTATCTTGCTTTACTTAGATTAGGGATAAGCGCCTTATTTTTTTTTAACAGCTGTATAGACTAAAAAATTGTATATTAAGTAGCTTAGTCAGAAAAAAAGGGAACACAAAAATGTCAAAGGTTACTTTTTTCATTAATAATATTGGCTGTGGTGTCCATTGAGACGCAACTGTATTCAATATTTCTGGTATAATTAGGGATAAGCGCCTTAGTTCTTTAAACAGCTGTATTAAATTAAAACCAAATCCATTTAAGGATATTTAAGATATGTATAACATATAGACTTTTTTAAAACTTTAACGCTAGAACATAGAACACCACCCTTGAAGTTTCGTTTCGTAGTTTGTAAACACCCTGTATAACCGTTCTGTTCGAGTAACTTTTTTGTTGTATCTAAGTAAATTTACTTTGACCAACTCTGGCCAAAAAGGCACTTTTAGATACAAGAGAATTCCTGTTGTGTTAGGCAGTTTATATCCCGGATTCTCGATCCCCGAAAAAGCTTTGCGGCTTTGAAAACAAAAGGTAGGTACAACAACTAAATGGCAACGCAAAAGTCTTGGTGTTACTTTTTGCAATAAACTTAGCCGAGAAACAGCCGTAAAGGACAGCTGTATGTTTTAAAACTACATTGACGAAATAATAGAACGTATCGAGTTAGATATCTTAAGATTCGAGATCAACGAAATCTTGTACTACAATAACAGTATATGCAAAAAATACTGTCTCAATATCACTAATATTATTTAAAGCCATTAAAATATTTGTATATATCTTGATTAATATTTGTCGTACTATTCTGCAATGTGGACTACATAAAGCACTTTCTAAATAATGTTTCAGACACGCCTACAGCTTTAACTTGACCAAATTCTAGAAATTAGGCAACGAGTGTTGGTATAATTTATCTAAGCAGAAAAAATGACATAAGCATTGTACTAAGACAATTTTACGTTGTACAATTTTAGTGTAAGATATAAACTACTAATAATATTTAAAACCGACCTTTTTCATTTAAATACTTAAAATGTATGCAGCTTTAAGTTTAATATATTATAAGCAATAAACTTTATTAGCAAGCTAAAAAATACCAACTAATTATCCATTTACTTTAGAGCAAGTATCATCATTATATGTATGGTTTATTCCCGTTTGGGGAATTCTCGTTTGGGCACATAATAAAATTTTACCCGAACTGACCCTTTTTTTCGGGTTTGGATACCTCGACAAAAATGCATAATTATGTCTTCTTGTTTGCTACCCTAAAGGTGAACATAGAATTCTTAAGTGGATTTATAAAGTGTGTATTAGTCTTGAGTTTAATTAGGGAATAAAAAAAAGAGTTGCTTACTAGAACTAACCAGACCCTCCACCCTATACTCTGTTATAATAACAGAACTATTGTAATGCAATAAGACTGACACCAATTTAAGAGTCTTTACACATGGGTTTTATTCAAATTCGCATTACAGCGCTTATGTAAGCTTAAAATAAAAATGTCTGTCTAAATTATTAAATTATATGCACACCTTTTGGGTACCAGTCAAGAAAACATAATTATGCATTTTGTTCAGAGGTCCAAATCAGAAAAAAAAGGGTCAGGTCAGGTAAAATTTTATTAGGTGCCCAAACAAGAAGTCCCCAAATGGAAAAACACCATATGTTTTAAACAGAAAGATACAAAAAAATATTTTTCTCCAAATGTGTTTATTTTGTATACCTAAAAATACTCTTAAATATTTCTGTTGTTAATTTAATGACTTTTTGTTGGCGATACAGGCCGTTAGGTAGATGGTTAATTATTTCGGCCCACCGAAAACGAAAGTAACTGTGAAAACGAAATTACTTTCTTTGAAACCTTAGATAAAATCCCGTTGTTTAATATTTAGGACATTAAACCCAAACGAATAGCAGTACAGCTAAAAAACTAAATTAAGAAACGAATGGTGAGCAGGTACAATTATAACATACCTGCGGATAATAATAATTATACAGGGTGTCCCATCGGGAACTGCTGCCATCGATTTCCCAAAAAGTAAACTTTGATAACAATATAAAGTCAGTGGGAGACATACAAATAAAATATTTTGACAGCTCTACCACTTTCGGTTATACCGGAAGTTTATGTCAACTTTCTTATTTTAAATGGAACACCTCATATATTATCAATTTTTTAGATTCTTCGTAAAATTCTAAACATGTTTTATATACAGGGTGTCCCACTTAAGATGGATACAAGCCAATTTCTTGGTTGTTTGTTGAGCGATCTTTTTTATTTTTGGCAGGAGGCTGTATGGCTATAAGGCGCACATTTTGCCCAGGGTAAGAAATGCGATACCTCATAGACGTACGTTTTAAGGGGGTTTGATATTTTTCGATTCAAGAGTAAACTACCTTTAGGACAAAATTTATTTCAAATCTGTTAAATTATTTTGAATCCTCCTTACCCAAGATACTTAAGTTCTAATTTTAATAAATATTGATACAGGGTGTATCATTAAAATGAAACATTTTTATTTTTATTATTATTTTTTTAATTACATACTTACGACGCCACTGGATAAACAACGGGTTTATATCAACGTAATAGTCGATTTAAGTTCTCAGATAGCTTCATTTTCAATTCTTCCAATATTCGAGGATGGGTTAAACTTTATTTTTGATAGAACCCAGAAAAAATCCAGAAATCCAGACCTAGGAGGCCATACTACAAAATTTTCATTGCGCACAATTTATTTATTTTGAGAATTTCATTGAGCCATCTTATCGCAGATGCAGTAATATGGGACGGAGCGCCATCTATTAGCTGAAGAAACAAATTATCCCTTCAAGTTAGCGGCAAAGAGTTTAAATATTTAAAAAGTCAGATGGCCATTAAAACAAAACAATATTATTTTTAGGTAACGCATCGAAATTGTTGATATGTCACTGTCACATTGTTAAGATTAATTAAACTTATGCAGTATAGACTATATAGTATAGACTATAGACTATAGCAGTATAGACTAAGACATGCGTTTAAGTTTAGCAGAAAAAGTAGAAATAGTGAGACTAGTAGGAGATGGTGTGCGAAACTGTCGAGAGACCGCACAAGAATTCAATCGGAGGCACCCTGATCACTTAATATCGTACACCACGGTGTCGAAAGTAAATCGCATGTTTAATCAACAAGGTTCTGTGGTGCAGGATAAAGTAAGACGGCAAAGAAATCATCGACAGGATGTAAGAATTTTAAACCATTTCCGGATGAATCCAACATCCAGTTTAAGAAGCTTTGATAGTAGGCGGAAGAGTACAGTGTCAAGATGTTTAAAAAGAAATGGAATTAAACCGTTTAAACCAAGATTCTTGCACACATTACAACCAGGTGATGATGAGAGAAGAATGGAGTACTGTTTAACCATGCAGGCTAAATTTTACGAAGACCCCGTCTATTTGGCAAAATATTATTTACTGATGAGGCGACATTTTCTACCAACGGGACAGTATCATCTCAGAATATTAGATATTGGAGTAATGAGAATCCTCACTGGGTAATTAATTGTAAGAATCAATATTCTGAGAAAGTAAATGTATGGAGTGGTATTTTAAAAGATCGTATTATTGGACCCTTCTTTTTAATACGACTTTAAACGGTGCGAGATTTTTGGCTTTCTTGCAAAACGAATTTGGATGCTGTTCATGATTTGCCGTTAATTTATAGAGAGAATTTGTACATTCAGCTAGATGGCGCTCCGATCCATAATACTGCACCTGTAAGAAGATGGCTCAATGAAAATTTTCAAAACAAATGGATTGGTCGCAATAGTCCTTTTATAGCATGGCCCCCTAGGTCTCCAGACCTCACACCTTTGGATTTTTTTCTGTGGGGTGCTATCAAAAATAAAGTTTACAAAACCCGTCCACAAACGTTGGAAGACTTAAAAACTCGAATAAGACAAGCATGTGAACAAATTTCTAGACAAGAATTACGAAAAGTTTGCCTAAGAAATAGGAAAATTTATCAAAAATGCATTACAAATTATGGTGGTTTGGTTGAAGATGTTGACTTTTAGTTTTTTTTTCAATCCAGTGGCGTCGCAAGTATGTAGGTCCTTAAAAATATAATAATAATAATAAAAATAAAAATGTTTCATTTTAATGATACACCCTGTATCAATATTTATTAAAATTAGAACTTAAGTATCTTGGGTAAGGAGGATTCAAAATAATTTAACAGATTTGAAATAAATTTTGTCCTAAAGGTAGTTTACTCTTGAATCGAAAAATATCAAACCCCTTAAAACGTACGTCTATGAGGTATCGCATTTCTTACCCTGGGCAAAATGTGCGCCTTATAGCCATACAGCCTCCTGCCAAAAATAAAAAAGATCGCTCAACAAACAACCAAGAAATTGGCTTGTATCCATCATAAGTGGGACACCCTGTATAGTGTTCTATACCTAAGTTGAACCGTTTTTGACTTATTGTATATTTTATGTCAAAAATTACGTTTGTAACCTATCACATATCAATAATTTGGTTCTAACCAAAAGCCTTTAATATGAGTTGTGGTTGGGTGCTTCTAGTAGGCCCTGGCCCCGAAGTGCGGCGCCATAACCAACTACCGTTGCCAACTACCCTACTTAAAAGCATTGTTGGAATAAATGAATATTAAATTGGTAATATTTGAAAAAACTATAAATTTTTGGAATAGACATCCTTATACAAACTTACCCTAATTTTTGATGCCTAACAGGATAAAATAAAAAATATGGGGGTTCCCATTAAAAAAATTGACTTCTAAGGTTTTTGTTGTTATAATTTTTAACTATTATTTTTGACCACTCTGTATTTATTTATTGTGAAAAAATATCAATACAGTCTACTAAAGAAGTTCTTTCTCTACGAGGAACCCAATCCCAACTTATATTAAAGGCTTTTGGTTAGAAAAAATTATGGTTATGTGTCATTTTTGATATAAAATTTAAAATAAGTCAAAAACGGTTCAACTTAGGTATAGAACACTATGTATAAAATATGTTTAGAATTTTATGCAGAATCTAAAAAATTAAAAATATACAGGGTGTTCCATTTAAAATAAGGAAGTTGACATTAACTTCCGGTATAACCGGAAGTGGTAAAACTATCAAAATATTTTAGTTGTATGTCTCTCACTGACTTTATATAGTTATCAAATTTTTAAAATTTTCCAAAGCCTACTTTCCGAGAAATAGATCGAAACAGTTCCCGGCGGGACACCCTGTATTTCATTAGTTTTACACTTATTTTTTTAACACGCTTTTATTCCTTTCTATTTAAAACAAAGCACATAATCGAAATATAATCAATACCGATAAAACATGTTAGTTTCCTACTTAATGATATGCACATAAAGTTTTTTTTTTAATAAGGATGGACATTATATTTTTTGCCTATTTGTGCTTTTGCCAGTGGCGGCGTCAGGGGTGGGCGCGGTTGGGCGATCGTCCAACCTGCTAATTAAACAAAAAGCAAAGAAACGCAAAAAGCCCTGTTAAAGAAAACCATCCTATTCTTATAAAACATTTATTTAATTTACATTCAAGTAATCCGAATTATGGAATTTTTGAATAAATAATTTTTGGTCGCAATATTAAAAATTAACAGTATGTTGCGGTATGTCATTAGAAACCAATTTTGGTATACCATTAAAATATAAAATAAAATATCCTATCAATATGTTTAAAAAATTCCGAATATTCTTCCCTCAGTTATGTTGAATTTAAAATTTAAATTACGAACTGTATGTCATTTATTAAACAAAATAGAGTAGAGGTGCAAAATATGATAGGTCATTTTTGGTTTCCTTAGCCTACTAAGCGAAACAGATTTCTTGAAAACCATTTGTTTATCACAAAAATGCATGAAACCACATATAATTTGGATTTTTCCGTGGCCCGCATGCTGGTCTATACCTTAACTTTAAAAAAAAATTGATCGTTAACATAAAATTTTGGTCATCAAAAGGCTTTATCCTTATTAACACCACCCTCTGCTAAAAAACTAACTAATAAATCGATTTTTAAGTGTCGTGAGATTTGATTGAAAAATCGAAAATGACTTTTTCCCAGCTAACGATAACTGTAGCTTGGAGTGGGTTTTGGTTTTTAGTTTAAAAGACCTTAAAAAGGTCTTTCAAAGTATGTGTACTAAATTTTGAAACGCCCTTTAGCTATTTAATTTTAATATTGCACTTGCACATTTTGCTGCCTACCCTTCAAATTATTTTGCCGGGTATCTCCCAACTTAAGAAAAAAGCTGGCGCCGCCACTGGTTTTTGACTATATTTTAATTCGATTAACAAGAACAATAGAGACAGTATTTCAAATTCAGTTGACTGTCCCATATTAACTTGTTGTTTAAATTGTATAGGTAAATTATAAA
Organism: Listronotus bonariensis; assembly: GCA_014170235.1. Taxonomy (NCBI): domain Eukaryota; kingdom Metazoa; phylum Arthropoda; class Insecta; order Coleoptera; family Curculionidae; genus Listronotus; species Listronotus bonariensis. Next base: position 123,828 of record JACEGR010002155.1, on the reverse strand, counting down.
TCTTATTAGTTGTATTATGATTCCATATCCATTAAATCCCTATACTGTATAAGCAATAGTTTATAGTACATCCAGTAATGCAATTACAAAATAAGCATTATTATTCACCCATGTTTACATGCCGGTATTCTAGTTAGACTGTCTCTTTTCCACGCATTGCCTATATGTATAAATGACTGGCTGATTCAGTATAATTTATTTTTAGTTTGTCAAAAACATTCGGCAAACATTCACATTGTTTCTTGCGAATTCGAATATTCGCGAATTCGAATGCGAATGCGAACATTCGTTACATCACTAGTCGTTACCCCCTTAATATAACTTTGATCTCAATTAAACAAATTTAGAGCAAAAGTATGTCTGCTTTTTATTTTGTTGCAATACTCGTTAATAGCCTTCTTTTGTTTTCAGAAATGACAGGAAACATACGAAACGACAACAGTTACAGCGATGACAATTTTTCCGATGACGAGAGTTCACCACTCACTGAAAATATTTATGGAGGAAGGTAAGACTACTCGATTTGACAAAAAAGTTTTTATTAATGTTGCCCTAGTATTTTTATAAAACATGCTTTAAATTTTGGCGATGGTTCTGCAAATTTGCTTAAAAATTTTACCTTTAATATACCTACCGACTTTTTTATCTTCGGACTATCCACGAAGGCTGAAGGCCTAAATACTAACGTATCGTAGGTGCCTTAAGCAAGGTAAAGAAAAGTTTGTTGACACGGGACTTAAAAACTTGTGGAGGAGAAGGAAAGACCTTCGCTGGCAGCAGGTTCCACATTCTAGAAACTCCGGGGAGAAAAGAACGAACAAAGTGGGAAGTTCGGGCCGTGTCCAGTGTTTCAAGTGGAGGGACTATACTGAATAATTTGCGGAGCAAAAGCCGTAAAAGTTTCCCACCTTTTAGTTCGCCTGGCTGGTACTTGTGCTCATCGAAAATGCTGTCAATTTTTTGCAAACCTTACTATGAATGAACTAAATCCTAAAAGTTTTTTGTTTTAATTATTTTTTAAACTTTAAATAATATACAGGGTGATGATGTGCACGGCTGATGCCTGCCAGGTAATGATTTTCGTACTTAGCATGCTATGACTCATCACTATTCAAATTTTTAGTCTTACAGGTCTAACGTTACTCGAAGGGTTCACTAGCTCTCTTACTATAAGCCCTAATAAATACAATACATCTAATCTAATCACATAAAAATAAAATTACTGATTGTGACAGTGTATTATTAAGAAAACCAACATTATTATCATGACATGTAAATTGGTTATTTTTTCATAAATAACAAAATATTTAGCCGATTAATTTTACAAATCTGTAAAAACTATACTAAATGGTATCCAAAAAAGAAATGGTTTGCTATTTATTAATATTTGTGTTCATAAAACGTGTTATTTTATTTTATTTAAAATAGTTGATTATCTCACTAACAAGAAATATTTAATTTTTTTGATTATTAGTCATTGTTTGTCCTTAGCAATAATTTTACAAGTTTATGCGTCTTGGTTAAGAAGCACCCTGTAGTATTGGAAAATTTAACGGAACCATATTCTATGTTATATAATAGAACACGGATGAACGGATTGAAATAAATAGATTACAGAAACATACACCTAGTGAATGCAGTTCGTGGTAAATTTCACAACTCAGTAGTGTTAAAATCAAATAATTAAATATTATGAAAGTTCTCAAACACGAGAACTAGGTAATGCAAATAAATTATTATTGACTTGATGAAGAAGATTCCGTGACCCCAAAAAGATATATAGTTTATACAGGGTGTCCCATATCTAATTATACACAAAATAACTTCGCTCCTGTAAGGGTGGCGCCTTTTCGTTGACCTTGCAGGGTATAGCGAAAACTAAAAGTGATTAAATAAATCTGGCTGCACAATTTCGATTTAAATTTTGAAACAAATTCATTGCTAAAAATAAATCATGGATAACTTGATTCATCATCGGGGACACGAAGTGTTTTTTAAATTTTGTCAATTTGGCCAGGCACTTGCTTGATAGAGAGAGAAAAAATATATAAATAGAAAAGTTTTAAGGATTTTTAAGTAGAATACAGTGGCGTGCCTATATGTTTTCCATTGACTTTTATTTTAAAGGTACCTATAACACAAAGTTGGTTTTTTTAAAAGGAAAACCCTGTATATATTATTACCAATAAAAAGGTCTCCTTGAAAGCCGTAAAAATACCAAATATGGTATATTTAATTGGTCACAGTTTCGAAAATATAGCCATCGTCAGGAATTGAATATTAAAATGGCATTTTTAAATAAACCATAGTATATTTTATTATCATTTAAAAAACATTTTAAATACCTTTAAACATTTACCACATTTAAAATAAATTTCTATAGCAGTTTCGGAAATATGAGCTTCCAATTCTTCATGCGTATATCTACTATTTTTTAGATTTATATGGTCATATTTTCAAAACTAAGAAATATTATTATATCACATGGGGTCTTTTTTAAACCTCCTAAATATCTGTGCAACGGTAATAAAATATACAGCATGTATTGGTAAGAAAAAGAAATCCTGATGATGGCCATACTTAAACATACCGAAACTTTTTAAAAATATCTATGTATATCAAATGCGGAATTTCTTATAGCTATTAAGAAGTCCTTTTAACTGATAATAAAATATACAGGGTGCTCCATTTTAAAAACCCAACTTTGTGTTATAACTTTAAAATAAAAGTAATGGAAAAATATAGGTATGCCACTGAATTCTACGTAAAAATACCTAAAACGTTTCTACCTACATATTTTTTCTATCTCTTATATCATGCAAGTGGCTGACCAAATTGTCAAAATTTGAAAAAAACTTTGTATCTACAAAGCAAATCAAGTTAGCCATGATTAACTTTTACTACTGAATTTTTTCAAAAATCGAAATCGAGATTGTGTAATCAGGATTGTTCTATCTCTTTTAGTTTTCGCTATTGGAAATTCAAATTAAGGAGCACAGTGTTGTAATTCGGTCAAACAGCTGATAAAAATGGGTATCTAGATACAATTTGGCGAAGAATATTTACATAAATTACCTGATTAGTTATTAAATTTCACGAAAAAGATTTGGCATCATAGTCTGACAACCTAAATAACACAAAACAGGATAATAGTCAGTATTTCCAGAAACTTTATATATAGCCATAAAGCTTAAGTTCTTCGTTATTTAGACTTGAACTGCAGATAAACCAAAACAGACTTCGCACGTTTTGCTTCATTGCTGAATTTTAGCGACATCCATGATGGCAACCACTTAAACGCTTAACACTAGTTGTAGACTAACTATTTTCTTATTTTTTATTTCATTCATCCCATCAATCATTAAAAAAAATGTTTACTTCATTTTACTTTTCAATACCCTGCAAGGTCATTGACAGCACCTATAAGTAAATAGGCAAGGTGTATTAAAAACATAAATTTTATTATCAATTATATTTTAAAAGAAACACCATGGGCCCTGGATACACAAATTATCATAATTATAATAATTTAAGCTGGATATTTTAACAAATTTCGACTCCATTGAATTTTGAATTTAACACGTATAATACACTATACGTCAATTATTGCTGGCTTAAAAACAGTGTAAAGTGAAGAAAAAAATAAAATTTTGGTTTCATTTATTTTAAAATAATTATTTTAGTGTTAATGTGACAAATATAATGACAACATGTAATTAATTATTACCTTCCACTAATGACAGCAATTTGGTTTATTTTAGACACATATTTACTTAACATAAATACCAACAATACATACAGGGTGGCCTCCAAGGTATCCGAGATACTTCGGATATAAATTCTATTACTAATTTTAAGCAAAAATGATTCTATTCACTTTTCCGAATTTCTAACGGTTCTTGAATTATTTGGGTTTTAAGTTGCCAATACATAAATTCTAGAGTAATGAAATAACATTGTTACGACTGGTTTGTATTAATGATTGTTTGTTCGTAAAGTGTCATCATTGACATCTGTTGATTAGTTTATTTTTTCGCATATCTTGTGTTAAAATCATGCCTGTATTTTATTCAAACTATTTTAACACAAGTTATCCCAAAAAATAAACCAACCAATAGCTGTTAATGATGACAATTAACGAAAAACAATTATTATTAAAACTCAAAGTACCTATGCAAACTAGTCGCAACAATGTTATTTCATTACTTTAGAATTTATATCTTGGCAACTTCAAACCCAAATAATTCAAAAACCATTAGGAATTCGAAAACAGTATATGCAATTATTTTTGCTTAAAATTAGTCATAGAATTTATATCTGAAGTATCTTGGATACCTCGGCCGTCACCCTATTGCTGGTCACTTTTTAAATTTTATTAAGGGTATGTTAAATTCAAAAAAACAAAATATACTAAGTTTTTCGTAGGTAAGTTTGCAGTCAACCAGAGGATCGTTTTCCTAAAAACAGATCATGTAAATTGGTGCAGTTTGTATTGCGAAGTAAGCGGTTCCAATACAATATTTTATTATTAAAAAAATTAATTTGTTTTTAATATTTACATAAATCGACCATTTAATTAGTTTTTCTTTCAACTTTCACAATACTCCTAAAGCACGTTACTAACCTTGGACGCCGACTACTATTTCTGCATTTAAAAACAATTAGTAAACAATTTGGACATGACACTGTTAATAAACAATGTTATCTTTTAAAAATACCCATGCCAGTGAAACATACATACATATATCAGATTTTCAAAACGTTTTATCTTTTATTTCTTCGACCGTTGATTTGCTTCGACCATGAAAAACGTTTTACTTTTAGTAAAAGACACTCGGCGTTTAATTAAAATGTCTATTGTATCTGGGCGTGGTTTTAGGATATTTACTAAAATCAATCAAAAGATTTGAAAAAAATCTTCTAATTTACGCTCAATTCTAGTTTTATGACCATGAAAATTCACGTTCATGGTGTATAAAGTAAATTATAATTAATAAAAGAACTACAACTCTTAAATATCTTTAAAACCGCTTAAGTTATATTTACCCAATTTGGTCTTTAAGATGTTTTGGACAAATTTAATTAAATAGTGATATCACGCACTGTTTTAAAAAAATTTGGTATTTGGGGGTTTTTAGGCATGCCTAATTGAGCAGTTACATCAGCACAATCAGCACTGTTAACAGAGGTTAATGAAATTGCGGTGTTGTCATATCTTGCCAATAGGAAAAGTTTAAATTTTAAAAATTTGGAATGTTACTAAAGATGGCAAGACCATTTCAGTGGAATTAAAATTATTAGGACATCCCATTTTTAATAACAAATACATATATTGTGTTAAGCAAAACTGAAAAATTTAGCAACAATGCCAATATCGTCTCCTTAATACTAAGACTGGGTAACTTTAAATTTTGTTACATTTTATTTTTCTTTTTAAATAAGTACTTTATTTTTATACAAAGGTTTTACCATTGTCAATTCATTTAATCCGAACTGACCAGAACAACTGAATGTTGGGAATACAACTTAGCTAGTTCTGACATTAAAAGATGATTAAAAGTTAATTTTTAAACTAGATAACTCAAAATCAGAAAAAGTCGAGTTACCTAGTTGTGGTTTTAAGGGCACGATATTACTGTTCAATTCTACTTGTACAAAACCTCCAAAAACCGAATTTTGTAAACCCAGCTTATATGGTTTTTTGGATATTTTGGTTCCTCTGTGCTTTATACCGAAAATATGATATTTTCATATCTTAGCAAGTAGTTAAAAAGGAATTTTGAAAATTTGTAAAGTTATTACCTTTGGTCTGCCCAGTTTATTGCAAAAATAAATATTCTGGCATTTCATAAAAAAAAGTACGTCTAGCACAAAATTGGGAAATCTGGCATCGTTGCCGACATTACTGTTAGATTCCTCATGCCCAACTAGTTCCAGATATCAAATTTTACAAATGAAGCCTAAGCAGTTATTAAGAAATTTAAGAGTTGCAGTACTTTCTACTATCCCTGTATATATAATTAAAGTTAAAATCAAGTAAAAAAATAAATAAATAAAATTCAACCTTGAACTTTACAATTCACATAAACACCGTTTTTATTACGTTTTAACTGATTGGTATGTATATTTTTAAAATGCATTGTAATGTACATACAATGATACAAGATTATCGATTAAAATAATGGACTATACTTTCCTTATAGAATCAAATGAAAGGGATCAAAAGGCAAGCAAAATGTCAAATCTGTCAAAAAAAACATATTAAAGGAAAAACAAAACGCTTTACCCTGTATAATCACGGCAGGCATTTAAACAGGGTGTTTATTAAGTAAAAGAAATTTAATGTAACAGACGATTGTAACTTCATAAGAACATAGGTCCGCAAATTCTTCATTCTTAAGATAGGTACTTTTTAAACATTAAAATTTTTAAAAGACAATTTTAGTAGAATTCATTAGATTCCAATATATGTTTTTATGTATAGTATTTATTTGTTGTTGTTATTACATAATTGCCAATAAGAAATTAGAAAACCTAATTTAAAAAAAACTCTATCCATGCTTTTTGTATGGTCCAGGGATATGAAAAACCGTTTTTAAAGATTTTTTTAAAGGGGATAAGACGTTAAATTTTAATATAATTTTACTATAGACTTCGGACGCGTGTTTTCCGTGACATAAAAAATGCTGCAGTTGTCACCTCTTTGCTGTTGATTAGAAAAAGCTATAACAAGTGACATTTGTTTACTGACATATTAAGGCAAAGAATATACCTAATAAGTGATCACAAAGTGCAAAAGTAAAAATTTGGGAGCTTAACTCTAAGGTTCAAATTGTCGGTCGTTTTTCGACATATTTTACCCAAAAAAATATTTAAAAGATACCTTTTAAAATTTATGTATATCGTTCCGATAATATTACTGAGTTAAATTTAACACATTAACACCCTGTATATGAAAAGAAGCATAGGTTTGGGGTAATTTAATTGCGCAAATTTCACAAAACTCTGGCAAACGTTGGAAAAATCTTTTTTATATGAAGTAATACCATTATGTTAGCCCTATTATTGGTATTTTTGGACGCCTTGTATAAAAGGCTTGTAAAAATAGTTTTTATCACAAACTAAAAACTATGATATAAAATCTCTACAAACTTTTTTTGGTTAGTGCAATAAATTTCTGTATTTCGTAACACACCTTAATACTTGATATCAATATAAATACCAGCGATACCAGTAATGTATAATTACTTTTAAATTATTACATACCTATACATACATACGTACAGGGTTTTTATCTTTATTTTGCTACCCACTTTTAACAATAACCAAGAAAGATAGAAGAAAACATCCTGTATAAATGTTTTACACTTTTTATCTATTATTTTTGAGCATGAAAAAGAAACAAATGATAATCAAAAACTCAAGAAAAATAAAAAGGTAAACTTTTTTAAAGTGGAACACCCGATACATTATGTTACCATTAAACAAGTCTTTGAAAAGGCTTTACAAAAACACCAAATTTTTCAAAATATGACCACTAAAATCCGGAAAATAATAGATATAATTACCATTATACCTACCTACCGGCACTAAGCTGAGACTGTAGATGTAATAAAAATTATATCAAGATTTAAATGGCCATATTTCCTAAACTATTAAAGATATATGTATTAAATGTGTAGTATTGTTGCAAATCTTTTTAAAAGACCTTTTTAATAGTGACATAATATACATGGTGACCCATTTTAAAAAGTTTACCTCTTCATTTTTCTTGAGTTTTTGATGTTCATTTGTTTCTTTTTATGCTCACATGATAATAAATAAAAAAGAAAGAAACTTTTATACAAAACGTTTTTCTAGCCTTCTTGGTTATAGTTTAAAGTAGGTGGCAAAATATAAATGAAAACCCTGTACAAAGTTACTTGTTAAATTTATTAAGTTTTAAATTACATTTTGGAATGCCAAATACGTATGTCTATCTTGCATATTTTATATCCATGTTAATAAAAGTTGAATTAAGTCTATACGAAATGCAACAAAAAGAACATTTCTGCAAAAGCCCTGCCCATTGCTCATTTTGTTATTCAAGGCCTACAACATAAGCAAAAGTTGCATTTCGAATTTATTGTCGCAGCCACCGCCTGACACGGGCAATAAGTACTTATACATGTAACTCTGTGTGACAAGTAGTACTTGTATATATATTTTGTACTTATTTTATACTGGGTGTGTCTATATGTAAAATAACACAAAAATACATTAAAATGTTTGAAGAGTCGGCTCGAACCAAGTTGTAACATGTAAATAGTGTAAAAATTGATTTTACTATAGAATAAGGTTGTATGGCACATAAAGTAACTGTTTAATAAAATAAAACTCCAATTTGTTTTAAATATTCCCAAGAAATAATAGTACATTATGCGACGAGCACACACGCAATGTTACTCATTTCCCACCAGTATGACTTTTGCAGCTCGAACTGTAGGCGAGTGTAAGTCATACGAGAGGGAAATAAGTATTCTGTGCGAGTTACATACTATACTTTTTCTACAATGATATATCACTAAAAACTATTTTTAAAACAACATAAATTTAATACTCCTGGTTTGTGACAGATTTACTTGTCAGCCATGGTATATGGGATATTATAGCCTACTGCGAATGTTTAATCGAATGTAATTGATTTTATTATTAGTTAATTATAAGAAGGTACCTATTTAATATTTTTATACTAATAAGTGAAAGTGACTTAAAAATAGTTATCCCAGCTAAAAAGTCAAATTTGGGAACACGAGGTTGTGAAAAATATATACAAATTATCATATTTATGCACATTTAAAGCACCTTATGCCACCCGTGGGTAATAAGCCTGAGTAAGTTTAAAATCACATAAATGATAAAACGGCATGTAATACCCTTCTTGAATAAATAATTACATTCAAAAGCAAAAAAAAAACTAGAAATAAACGTAAAAATAAAAACAAAAACTATAAGCATTGTTCTTCCCAGATATTTAAATTTGCTATAGCTGAAATATTTTTTAGTAAGTATAGCCCTAACATTTTAAAAATATTAGTTTTTGTTTTAAAGTTCGAAACATTATTCGCATCAGCAACACATAATTTTATATAATTTTTTTCAGTGTTATATCCTACACAGCAAATTGTGGTATTGTTTTATTATTTTTTAAAATATATTTAAAAGTTAATTATTTTATCGTTTGCTGCAGCTTTTTTAAATTTTGATATGGAGTAAAAATTTGTTTTTAAATAAATTTTTATTTTTAAGAAACAGTGGGTCTATTCTCCAATCTCATATCGCTTTCGACACTGTTTATTCGAGATTGGAAAATAGTCCCACAGGTGCTTTATTATTATGTAATATACTATTTTGCTTAGGGATTCAGTTTAAAAAATTAATTGGTATGGAAAATACAACTCTTCAGGCAGGTTTCAAGCACCTGCACTGATACCAATCAAATGTAATTTGAGCTAAAGTTTAAAGTAAAAACCCTTATTTCAGTCATAATGTGGCGTAAATTACATACCATGTTCAAAATTATTGCTTTAGTAAGTAAGTAGGTCACGAAATTATTTACGAAGTGGCGTACTTTCGGTTCTCATAATTTTATAATACATAAAATGGGAAATTCAGATTAAACGCCCTTCTTGGATAGTTTTCAAACCCTTTGGGGGCACTATGATATCTGTTTTCCAAAATTTTAAAATCAGTTTATATGTTTATAACCAATATTAAGTTTAATGCAAATTACTTCCTATAGAAAATATAAAGTTTAAACAAATTGGTAACCTAAATATTTTAATCGTAAAATCAAATTAAAATTATTTTGTAACAAAATTATAAAGCGGTCAATTTGTCTTTGTCCTTGATCGAATTTTATGTATTTATTGTAGACTACTTAATTTTTATTTGATTTAATAAAGAGAAATACGAATAATCACAGTTTGCCAATAAAAATTGATTAATGGGCGAAACCTCTTCTTTTTGATATGTCTAATATTCTAAAAGTTATGGCTTGTCTAATAAATTTATTGACACCCTGTATGCAATAATAAAACCAGAAGATACTTGATTTCTCTAAATGCGCATAATCAACTTGACTAGTATGTATTTAAAACCACAATAATTGTTTAATAAAAACAGATTTTTTTAAACCAATGCCTTAAGCTTGTTCTTTATTTCTTTAAAGTTTTTTAATTTGGCTGATTTGGTATTAAGGTATAAAGGGATTTCAAACGAATGACTCATCATTAATAAAAAACTATCGAATGTCATGGTTAAAATGCTTTTTTAAATGATTTCATTGTATTTAACTCTAGCCGCCCTGTATAACAAGACAGGTCAAGTATAAATCGCATATAATCTATAAAAAGTTACTAGACTCGTATCATGTACACATTTCAAACGTGGGTGTGCAACGGTCTTTGTCAGAACAATGTGCAGAAACATGACGCCATGTTTTTTGGCTGGGTGTGATCAGATAAATTCAAGAATGGGTACTTAAAGGTCAAGTCATTTAAATTCTTGTATTGAAAAAGACAACGACAAATCAGAGGTTTAAAGGGGTGTTTATCAGGGTTGAATTGTGCTTTATTACAATAATGAACTTCATATATTATAGCATTATTAGTTTTAAAACATTAATTTACTTTTTAAAAAGGGTGCCGTTTAAATTTATTTTATTTTGATGGTGAATAACTTAAGTACAAATTAAGTTAACAGAATGAGCTTTTTGGAGAAAGCCCTAGATTTTTTGATTTTTTTCTTATTATGTCATCGCTATTTTGCTGTGCCTATTTTATTAGGATAAAAACAAAATGCTCGATTCTTTGATAAAGAGTTACTTTGTTTTTTAAAAGGAACACCCTGTATAATTTTTTATATTCTTTAAATGTAATCTTTCTTCTTTAAAACAATGTAAACTAGAGTATTTTTATGTTTCAAAATAACTCAATAATTGAACAAATAAAAAAATAACTGTAAGGCAATTAAGAGTATCATTAATAATTAAACTTTGCTATAGAGGGTTATAAAAAATACGGCAACAAGTCTATACGTTTCTTACAACATAATAGTCGCAGCAGGACTAGAATTACTGTTTTCAAAACTTTTGTTTAATTTCTTGTTTGCTTCAAAATTTTAGTTACTTATTATAATAGAATTTTATCTTTACTATTGGCTTAAAAACCCAAAAGAAAAATATTATTTTTTGTATTTTCTTTTAAATACAGACTGTCCACAGATCGAGTTTACAAAAAAGGACAAACGGACCAAAACTTTCATTTATCGAAAAAAGTTATTCTTCATAAACAAAGTTTTCTTGTAGAAAAAAAAATTATTTACGAAGAGAAAATAAATGTTGATTTTGTATACAGGATTCGCAAAAACTTGAAAAATATGATTTTTCTCCACGGGTAAATTACCTTAATTTTTCATTTTTGAGCAAAATGTAATAAGGAAAAATTTGGAAAGTTTGTAATCAATAAAAATGAAAGAAGAGAAATTTAATGAAATCCATAATAGAGCAAACGTCTTAATCACATTCGTTTACAGTTTAAAAATTGTGTTGTATAGGATTCTGGAGAATGCAGGTGTTTGAAGAGCAAAGTATGAAAAGAATTTTTTAGGCCATTTTATAATAAACATTTAAAATAATTAATTTTTGATAACACTAAAATCAGTTTTATGAAACTTTTTTTTACAATAATAAAGTAATTTAAAATGTCATTCTTAATAAATTTTCCAAATTATATTTTGCTTAAAAATGAAAAATTATGAGTAGTTTACTCTTGAAGAAAAATCACGTTTTTCAAGTTTTTGCCAACTCTGTATACAAAATTAACATTTTCTTTTTGTAAACCATAGGTATTTTACAAGCAATATTTTTTACGAAGAATGACTTTTTTCGAAAAATTAAATGTTATGGCCCATTTGTCCCTTGGAAACCCCACCCATGGACAGTCAGAAATATACCACTTATTCTAAAGCACTGACTCCATGAATGATTTTAAATTTTTATTTTAATTAATTTAAAAATAAAGTAGTCTTTATTGTTATTTTTAATGATACTAAAATAGTTTAATTAAACTGTTTCAATCTCTAATCGCTTATATATAAGTAAAAAAATGTCTCAGTTTTTAAGACACTGGTTAGTTTTTTTTTTTTGAAAAATATTTGCTGGTTTTAGGCCTTAAAATTAATGAATGTAAGATACAAATTGACATGATTCTTTTATATTAAAAGGAAAAAAAATGAGGAGAATTCATTCAAACAGAATGTTCGCATTTTATCAAAAGTCGTTATATGTCAATTTTGCGATTTTTATCGATTTTTATCCTAAAATCATTTTAAAATGATACACTGCTTTGTGGAAAATTAATATGAAAATATAAAAATTAAATAAAACAAGATCTATCCACACTAAAAGAAAATTACTTTAGTAATAGTTAGAATTCGGAAAATTCCAACAGTATTCTTTTTATAACATAATACTAGTTTATTAAAAGTAGAGATGTCGAATTTTTTTAATCATCTCAATTTCAAATTATATTGATTCAACAAAATTTAATTAAATTTTACTTGAATCTTATGGTGGAGATGTTTACCAGATTTACGTTCTCTATTTATAAATTCGATTCGATGCAGATATCTCTTTCGCAAGATCTTGGTTTAATATTGGATTGGGGCGCTAAAAATCTCGTCCATTTTAATGCATCCAAAACACAATCGTGTTCCTTGTCGCGAAAAGAGTCATCAAATACTCATCCTCTACTTATGAGCGACCAAGTTTTACAGAGCAAAGACACCTTTAATCTTGTGGGCGTCACATTTGAAAGTAACCTTAACTGGCATAAACACATTGTATCTATAGCCACGGCAGCTTCAAAAAAGCTTGGATTTCTCTTTCGAGCCAAAAAGTATTTTTCCCCTTCTAATTTATACACTTTATATGTGTCCCAAATCCGACCTCCCTTGGAATATTGTTCTCATATCTGGGGCATGGCGTCCCCCACAACCCTAAGCATTCTTGATTCTATTCAAAGAAGAGCTATTCGTCTCATTAATGATCCTTCACTTACAGAAAGGCTTCCCTCTCTTGCACATCGTCGGGCTGTGGGGGATTTATCGCTTTTTATAGGTACTTCCATGGCTTCTGCTCTGAAGAATTGTCCAGTATAGTTCCTCCACTTATGGTTCCCAACAGAGAAACCCGTGGTTCCGCGCGTATGCATCCCTATACGGTCCAACTGGACAGGCCCCGAACTTCCCACTTTGTTCGTTCTTTTATCCCTAGAGTTTCTAGGTTGTGGAACCGGCTGCCCGCGGAGGTCTTTCCTTCCCCCAAATCTTCAAGTATTTAAGTCCCGTGTCAACAAACTCCCTCTTACCTCGCTTAAGACACCCACGGTACGTTAGTATTTAGGCTTTTAGCCTTCGTGGTTTGACCAAAGATAAAAAAAAAAAAAAAAAAAAATTACTAGCCGACTTCGCTGGGCGTCAATTACATTTAGCACTCGAATAATGTTGCCTTCTGATTGTGAAAGAATTTTCATGATTGGTTCAGTATTTCTGAATATTAGCCCTCACAAACAAACAAACAAAGTTTCAAATTTTACCTCTTATATTAGTATAGATTAAGAGCTACGTATCGCAATTAACAAAGAGGTAAAAATTTTAAAATAAAAATACCTAATAAAACACGTTAAAGATGCATAATAAAGCAATCAAATTTTAATTAAAAGTAGACATGTCCAAAATATATTTTTATTTTTTTATAAATAATAAATAATAATAATGGGAATTATTACGAAATATATTTCCAGGACTGCAAAGACTTAAAATGTAACACATTTATGCTCAATTTTACAATTTCGAGTTCAGTTTAGGTTCAGTTGAACTCAACTGGTACCATCGTGCCCAAAAAAACACTTAAATCCAAATAGGAAAGTATTTTTGGTCTATAAGAGAACGCTTTCCTTATATCGCACATCCTGTTTAAAGGTGTATTAACTCAAAAAATAAAAAAATCAGTTTATTCCAAAACATATCTTTTAACATACTTTATGTCCCTGCAAAACCTGCATTATTGTAAATTAAAGCTAGCACCTAAAAATGTCGCTCCTTAAGGCTGTAATACATTGTATATAGCATATTGTATTAACGTCAAGTTTAATTTCCTTTCCCTAAAAAAATATATTTTGTGTTAATACAGTTTTGAATGAGATGTGCGATATTTAAAAATTTTTTGACGTGGCTGTCATACAATTACATTGCTTTGACAACATCAAAACATAATATTCTAATAGATCAAGAGATAAAGCTCGATTTTGTTGTCCTAGTTTTTTTGGACACGATGGTATATGAACCTATCCATTTAAAATACATACTGCTTGAGCAAGTAGTTTTGGTACATCGGCGAGTAATAGAATAACAAAACAAGCAGTATTAGTCACGCATGTTTACATGCCGAGATTTAGTAAGATTGTCTCTTTTCCTCACATTGCCTATGTGTTATGATATTTAGCTCAACCTGTATATTGCTGTAAAGTAAATGCCAAAAGTCACACCAATATATTTTAAATGGATAGGTTTATGTACCAGTTGAGTGTCCAACTGAACCTAAACTAAACTCGCAATTGTAAAACTGGGCATTAGAATTTATGTTTTAAGAAAGTCCACGTCAAACGTTTTTGCGTTTTTTCTAAAATGTTTGTTGATTTTTTAAATAATTACTATTAAAATAAGTAGTTAAAATTGCTAAATTGCCATATGACATAAAAAACTATAGGGGAACCGGGTATAGAACGGGGTACCGAGGTAGAACAGGGTAGTGTATTTTAAATTTTCGCGGGTCAGCGCAAAAAGCCATATCAATAAATATTTCCAGCATTATTTTCTAGGAATGCGTTAACAATAATTTGAGCTTTTTAGTAGTTGTTCGTCAACTACGGTACTGAAAGCACTATTTTTTGAAGGTCTAACTGTAAAACTTAACGAAATTTGAAATAACGGTAAGTGTTTAATTTTACTAGCTATACATTTTTTGTAGTAGAGGAAGAAAGCCTCTTCCTAAATGTAACTTTTATATTAAAATTAGGTATTTATTACAAATGACATTATTGTTATTTAGTCACACTCGGGACGCATGCTTATGGGGCAGAATGGGAAGAGGTAGAATGGAGTATTCCCCGTTTCGCCCCACGTGTATTTAAGTGGTGATTGTTCATTCCAGATATTGTTTATGATGTGAGCTCTTTTCAATACCCCTTGGCCATTAAGTTTCATCTTTAATAACAAACAACATTTAGAAAAACGAATCGACAAAATTGGTCTTCAGAATCAATGCTTTAAGCTGTTCTTGCTGTTTTTAATTGTGTTTTGTGCTTTTTAGTTTAGTTATTCATCAATAAAGAGTGTTAACTAAATTTTTACCAACTGTTTTATTCTGTTTCACAGTACCCCAATGTGCTCAATAGGTAGGGCACAACGGGGTATTGTGCAAATTTTTGCAAAAACATTAAGTACCCCGTTCTACCCCGCGTTCCCCTACTCTGAAGTTTTAAATCAATAATAGGCACTGAAAACATTCTGAGCCTTGTTTTTATTTTACATTTTCCATAAAATAATTAACATTTACATTTGATTATTGAGTGTATTCACTATACAAACATCATATTTTTAAGTGACAATACCCTAACAATTACTTCCGAGTACAATGGCAACATTGTGACTTGACGAAATTAAATCGCGGGTAGCGACCAGTGAATGACCTTACCATTTCGGTTAAGTGAAGAATGACCTTGGTGCAGAAAATTAACAAAGAACTAATCTGATTTGTAAAAGTCGATGGTGGAATACCCTTTGGAGTAGTAAGCGAGAATGGTTTCCTTTAGTAAAGCAAAGTTACGTCACCAGAGCAAGGAAAATTAGGAGAGTTATAAAGAAATTTGAAGAGGTATAAAAAAACTATAAAATATGACAAATGAAGAGCCAAACTTAAGACTGATTTCTTGACCAATAAGTGACATAAAATTTATGTAGACGTTTAAGATGCCTTTATTTTCATGTGGAGTATTCATATACCGGTTGACACATAACGCTAAGGTATAAAAATAATATAAATTGACATTTTTTGCATTATCACAACCCTAAAGCCTAAAGTCACTTCCGGTTTGATCGAAGGTCTCATCGACTCTTTATTTAACCTTTTATTTCCTTTTTATAATACTAGTGTCATTTTTGGTAGTTAAATTCTTTTTAATTTAATTTCAAATATCCTTGAAAAGAATATTTTTGTGTTTAGTTTTAAAATAACGCTCCAAGATTCCCTCTAGAAAAAAAACAAGTACGGCTTTTACCTGCTTCGAGTAACGTTTTGTCTGTAAGGCTGGACATTTGTATAGTGATGAGTCATTGCATGCTAAGTACGACCATCGTCACCTGGCACGTATCAGCCCTGCACATCATTACCCTGTATATTTTTTAAGTTAAAAAAATAATAAAAAAACCCTTGCCAGGTGATGATTGTCGTACTACAGTGCTACATGCTATGACTCATAACTATACAAATTTTTAGCCTTACAGGCCTAAAGTTACTCGAAGGGTTCACTAGCTCTCCTACTATAATATGTTTTTATGAGTATGAGGTCTGACAGCACAAAACTTCAGATTAATGCCTAATCCGATGAGTAAAAATACACTTTAGTGCATGTTTTACATACTATCGATTTTATGCTCGAGCAACCCGACTGTAAATTTTTGAAATTTTAATTTTTCTGGGTCATCCAAATCTATTAGAATTATAAATTTTCAGTATTTTTCTTAAATTTATCCGCAACCCGAACAAATTTAACATATGACACATAAACTAAGGTGTAATGGTGAAATTTACGGTATTTTATTTTTTGATTTAGTTGATGTATCGTTTACTGTTACATTGAATAACTCCATTTTAAAATAAATTCTAGTAAGTATTAAAATAAAACGCTAATACAAAGTGTTAAAAAAAGGTATTTTTTACCCCTTTATGTCAAGCACTAAAATAGAGTATTTTATCTTCAATTATAACAATAAAAAACTGCATTTTTTAACGTAAAAATAACCGTCTGTGGTCGTTATCTTAAGAACTAACAGTGAATTGTGCTATGTCGTTACAAGAGGTAGAAATGAAATATATAAAATAATACAGGGGTGTTGTGTGTGTATGTAAATTAAATACAATGGACCTAACTTCTTTCAATTTAAATGGAGCCTAATGCAAACTAAAATATTTTACCATTTCCTTGTAATTTTTAATGTCAAATACAAAACCTAAAACATCGTAATATTTTAAATCACATTTAGTCTAAATATTACTAATGCTCAAAAGTTTACTTTCTGACTCATTTGAAAGGGTTATTTGCAAAAACCTATCTTTTTCTATAAATCAAAATAATGCAAAATTTCTTTATTTAAATAAAAAGATACAAAGTCAAATATTAAATAAAAAAAAATATATGTCAATACAATCTAAGAAGAAATAATGTAGTTCTGAAAAACCAATGTAGATGAAACATGCTAGTCTAAATTTCCAATATAATTCTTAGTCCCATATTCTGAAGGACGTTTCTTAGCCTTTGGGAAACCGGTCGGGATATTTTTAGGTACGTGGATATCGAACCTCTGATATCATACATATGTATATATGCATTTTATAAATTATGGCTTCTCGGTCTTACTCCTTATCATATATTAAGCCAGGCAGATTACTTTGAGTGTACGAACAAAGAAACACGAATATTAAAGATTGTGGAAAAGATAAATTATTAATGCAATTAAACGATGCAGGTGCTAATGTAAAATGCAAGAACAATATATTAACAAATAGTTTTTGCATCTTTTAGTTTGCTTAGGATTATTTATACTAAATATAGTACTTTAATTATGTTTCCGCCAGCCATTGCGCTTTTTTGCTCAGATTATTAACTAAACCTCTAGGTACGTACTTGTGTTCTTTACTTTTAATTTAACAATAGAATTCTACGGAAAACAAAAAAGGGGATGAAACGAAAAACATTCCCAAAAAATTTTCTGTTCTATTAGCATCAATAAGAGAACTTCTAATTAATTAAGAATTATTGCTTGTAAAATCATATATTTACCCGAAAACTACGAATATAAACACGCTTAGTACTGTTATGGAGGTATAAATTAAATAAAGAACATATAAAAAAAGAAAGAAGTTAAAGTTCCCCAGTCACAACATCTGTACAGCGCAACGCCTAGAACAGAACATTTTAAACGTCAATAGTAGCATAGGCAAGAAATTTTTCACTCAAATAACATCGACAGTCGCATAGATACGAAACTTTTAAGGAAAATTATTTAATATAATCAGCACTAACTAAATGACCGCCGGCGGCATTGCTCAATTATAAAAGAAAATCGCTGTCCACCGGATTTTACTTATTTAATCAGTAAATGCCGCCGACCGGCCACTATGCATATAAAAAGTAATGAGAACCGCCGAATAATAGTTAACCTAACCTTAATAAATATTAATTTTGCCGTGTCGTAAGCATTTAGTTTTCTTGTAGTTTTATTGTTAAATATTATATATTTTATTAATCAATAAAAAATGAAACTGGGAGACAGGGTTGCCATGTACGAAGATTTTGTTATATCTCATAATAGGTATTCAAAAAAAGAATTTATTTTTTTTTTAAAAGAGAAGCCAGTAGCATTTTAGCGGAAAGAAAAAAAAACTGTTTGCTTCATAGAACCAAAACTAAAGTATTGTCAATTAAAGTATGCATGTATTTAGGGTAAAATAAACTTTAAATCTGCAGGAAAAAAATTAACAAGGTAAAGGAGATTGTTGATACAAGTGAACGGTCCTTTTATTAGCCTTACAGATAATAATGTAAGGGATAATAAAATACCATTGGGTATTAGGAAAAAGGTAGACCAAAATGTCGAGGTAATAAAATAAATTAATAATAGAAAACTAAAGTCGCTTAAAAAATACATAAAATGATTATTGGTTATTACGTTACATACGTATCCATTTGACCAATTTGTTTCGTATGTGCACTTAAATTGCCAAAAAAGAATTTTAAGTAAAAAACTGCAGCTCATTCTGATAACTTCAGAAGTTTCTTGATATACAATATTGTACTAATCCTAAATCAACTTTCTAGGGCGTCCCTTTTCGACACATCAGCCAAAATTTGCTTTAGTTCCACAACAGTCGCGAACTAGTTTACAATTATGATGTAAATTATTTTTATACCGGTGACACAGGATGTTGATACCCCCCAATTTTTTTCTATTTTGTAAGTGGAACCAATAAAAATTTTACAGTATATAAGTTTTTTTCTATACCACAACCTCACTTATATGAAAACACCCTTATTTTAATGTACATTTTTATTCTACACTAAAATTTCTTTCTAATGACTTAACACAACTCGTTACAACGTATTGTTTATTTTCAAGATGGCTGCCATAAATTATTTATGCATGACATCCAAATCACGAAATTCATAAATATATAAATAATATTTTTGGTCGCCATCTTAAAAATAAACAATTTGTGGTAAATATGTCATTATTATGTCAAAGTTTATGCTTTATTATACTGTAAATTTTTTATTAGTCTCACCTAAAAACTAAATAAAAATTGGGGCGGGAGGAGTGACTACATTCTGAGTCTCCCGGTATGTGTTTTTTTAATCTTTTGACATCCCACGAAGGCATATGCCCAAATACCAGAGTACCGTGGGTGTCGGGTTATTAGATGTTTAACCCATCGTTCCCCCTGCTCCGTCAACGTTGTCCAAGCACTAAAACAGGCAGTTACGAAATTCACAGCATCTTTTAGACAACGCGGTAGTGCCACCACGGTCGTTATTTTTTAAAATAACTAGTACCTAACTATGTCTCTCCCGCTGGGAATCGAACCATCGACCTCTGGCTTCAAAGATCAAATCTCTGTCCACTGCGCCACGGGGAGACATATACAGTATATGTAGTGCACCATTTATGCAAGTTTCAAATAAGAACATAATTCCATTTCGATTCACAAGTATTATTTTATTTAACAAAACAAACAAATCCAATTAATTATAATAAATCAGAACACCAACGCAGCGAAAAGTCAAATTACCGAGCGCAAAAAAATGCAAAGCAAGGTCGTTCGTAGATCCAGTTTTAAACAATAACAAAAGTGAACGGTGGTACGGCGTTACGAGAAACTTTCTCGTTTATTACCGTTCTTTACGCCTGAAACATATCTGTCTTGTTCGCCACTGGATTCGTCCTTGTCGACACTGGCGTAGATGAATTGGAGTATAACGGGTATAAAACCTTTGTTAACTTCATATGTTTGGATAGACATACGCTGATTAATAGAACCTAAATATTAAAAGCAGAACATTAAGAACATGCGCTGTAAAATATTAATAAGACCTCTATACTGGGTTAGTAAAAAATACCGCAACTTTTAAATAGCTTTAAAACCGCTAAGGCAACATTTACCAAATTTAGTATCTAAGGTGTTTTTAAAATGTGGAATTAAATAGTGATATCGGCACTGTTGCTAGATTCCCCAGTTTTGTGCTACACGTACTTTTTTTCAGTTTTTTTAATGTAAAGCCTCATTTATTTTTATTGCATTAAATTAAGCGGATCCAATTTAGTGAGCTTCTAAATTTTCAAATTTTTGTCTCTATTAACTTCCGAGATATGATACAATGATACACTACACTTTCAGCAAAAGTAATTTAGCGCCTAAATATCTCTAAAACTGCTAAAACTGTGTTTAAAAATTTGGTATTTAGGGGTTTTTTGGTATGCCTAATCGACCAGTAAATATTATATTATAAAAAATATATTTATTTCTATTTTTTTTTAATTAGTTAGGGAAATGGGATCTGTAAAATATGTGGATAGCGATTCGTCTATCTTATTGTATAACTTCTTTTAAAGTGTTAAAATGCGAGAGCTAATTACTTCCGAGATTTAAAAAAACCAAGACGTGTAATTACATAATATAAGAAATTGCTGTCATTCACATTTTTAAAAGCTATTTTGGCTATGTATGTAATGTAATTATGTTAAGATTTGCATTCTTGACTTACCCTCAGAGACCGTTTTTTTAAAATCCTTAACAAAGTCGGTGGTTCTTGTTAAGGTAAATACTTATCGAAAAAAAATTGATAAAAACCATCGTTTTTAGAGATATGAGTGTAGAACCTAAATTTTGGTATGTAAACATATTTTTGGGGCTGGAAAATAAAACAGATAAGAAGTGTGTGTTCTCTATTATAAATTAAAAATCGGCTTACCATATGCTACACATAAACATTGTTTTGAATTCTTTAGCATAGCAGTTTAATTCTTTACTTATTATCCACTTATATTTAATTTAATTGGAACAAACCTCAATTTTGCAGTAAATTTATTTTTTTTAAGTCAAATCTAATTTTAAAAAGTATCGCTTATAAAATTCACCAAAGTTTTAAATAATAGTTCTTACTCCCTTTCAGAAATGTCGGATTTATCCATAAACTATTAGTTTTATGGGGCTGAACATAGACTAGAAACGGTTTAGACGCCAAAAGTAGTATAGTCGAGCAACTTTCCAAACACTAACAACAGTCGCATAGATAGGAAACTTTTTAGATAATATTAATAATAAAATAATAATAATTTAGACTCCAAACAACGGTTTTGTTTCGGTATCAACATGATTTAATTAAAAATTAAATGTTTTGGTAAAAGTATGTTCTAAATGAAAGAATATGCAAAATTACTATGAAGGAATACAGGTTTTTAGATTTGGGAGAAACTAGAAAAGAATAAAAATTATCAGTTTAAGAACAAACATGCAACAAGCAGATTAAAAGTTTTTTATCTTCTAAGAATTTAAAAAAGCTGCCAAAAATATATTTTTAATGGAAATGTCAAATTTTTAAGTTCCAAAAATACAATTTTTTAAATACTTTATCCACCGAATGTATGATCAACGTATGATTTAGGTTTTTAAATTGTTTTATAGTAAAATATTATTAATAAATATTTTTCACTGATAATTCTACTTTGCATACCAACGTTTTTGGGTTGTTACAAAAATTATATTTGGAGCCAAGTGATTTATTGTCACTATTTTATAAATGTGAACTAAAATTATTAATTATTTTCTCATTATACCCTGCCCCCCTTTTTCTTTTAAATGTCACAAGATATCGAGAACGGGTAAAAAATGGGTAAAAGGGTGTCACAACTAATTTTTGGCATAAAAATGATTTCTGTCACGTGACCGAGAGCTAAGGGCGCACTAGAACCTTTTTTCAAATGGAAAGGAGCGTCATGTAGTACCTTGTGTTAAAGGTCCTTTGATTCTCTACCTAACGCCACTTTGTTCTTAAAAATCCGCCCAGCCGTTCTAGACTTACAAGCCAATGTCATTAAAACCACACTATTTTTACACTATTTAAGCCAAATTTCAAACGGTTTTAAGTCTGAAACGGCTGGACCGATTTTCAAAAACAAAGTGGCGTTAAATATAAAATTAAAGGGCCTTTATAACGAGTGCTATGTGACCCCCGTTTTCATTTGAAAAAAGTTGCTAGTGCCCTCTTGGTTTTATGCCTCGTGACCGAAATTATTTTTATATCAAAGAGTAGTTAAAGTGACACCCTTTTACCCAAATTTTTCTCGATGACGATATCTAGTCCCATTCAAAAGAGAAAGGGGAGGAGAAGAAGGGGTTTAAATATCCTTACTGTATACTTCTATCACCCTTTACTCCTAATGCTTCATATTTGGTCATTTTTTTACTATCTTTTGTATTATACATTCACAGGCAAGTAACATGCATTTTTAAGTATGCGTGTAATAAACATGTGTATTTTTAGATTAAAATATGTTTTTAGTTTTGGCATGTTGCGAGTAAAAGGACAGTCTATATACATTAAAAAATAAATATGGACGTCTATGACTGTCTAATTTGCGTACTAGTATATTTTATATTATATCCGCCTGATACAGCAGACAGAAAACCTTGCTCTCCTTGGCATTTTAACATTTTATTAAAGCGTTGCCGAATTTTGTTTAGTTTATATTTTGTTGTTTTCTGTCTACTTTTGATTTTAATTTTAAATAAATAGCAATCTTCGGTTAAATAGCTACTGACCAAAATCGGCTATGCATGGAAAACATAAATTCAAATATTTTACTTTGATATTTGTTTACAGAAAATGTTAATAAGAAAGGAAATAATCACCTAATAAACAAACATATTGTACCTATATTCTAAACTCGACAAATCATATTAAACCAAAACTAAGTTAAAATA
This sequence comes from Listronotus bonariensis, assembly GCA_014170235.1. Taxonomy (NCBI): domain Eukaryota; kingdom Metazoa; phylum Arthropoda; class Insecta; order Coleoptera; family Curculionidae; genus Listronotus; species Listronotus bonariensis. The sequence goes on along the minus strand of JACEGR010002155.1, from coordinate 100,469 downwards.
TTATTTGTGTATAATTCTTTGTGATAAAAAATAATGCTAATTAGAGTGTGCAGCTTACTAGCTCTCCAAAAATATCTTTTAATTTCTATTATTTTTTTCAGGTATAAAAAAATTGCGGTTTTGTAAAAACTAAAATGACGTAAACACATAAAAATACTAAGTGGCAAGATGATAATACAAATAAACTTGCTTTTCTCGAAAAACTGGGCCAGTCAAACTTTAATAATTTTGAACCCATTGTTTCTCATCTCAAACTATTAACAATTACATTGTTGCTTTGGTGGATACCTACCTTAAATTCTAATATGAAGCGACCTTTTCCCCTCTGTTTACCGGATAAAAAATGTTTTATATCAAATTTAATATTTAGAAAAGGGTATCGCCATTCAGTTACCCAAAAATGTATGATTATTGCTATGAATAATTTTTAAAAAAATCAAATTTTATTATTACATTTAATATAACAATTTTTTTTATTTCAGTGTACGGACTGTTCACGAAACCAAAGGATGGGACGTCTTCAGAGACCCTCCGATCAAGGAGGAGTCCGGTTCGATGGCGAACCAGAAATGTCTGGAAATTACAGTCAAAATTCTAAAAATCGTAGCATATTTAGTCACTTTTGTCATAGTATTAGCATCAGGGGTCATATCAAAAGGAACGCTTCTGTTTATGACCTCACAACTTAAGCCTGATAAAGTCATAGCATATTGTAATAGAGATTTAGGTAAGTTGTTTTTAATTTGTAAATATTATTAAATGCAAATTATCAAATGTTGCTAATTTTTCATGAAACGACACTAAATATTTTCGATGGCTCTATCCATTTTTGATATACAAGGTTTTTTTTATATTTGAACCCCCTCTTATTTCAGTTGTCTTGTAACTTACATCAAAAGTTAAAACTAATATCAATACATATTTTCACGTAGAATCCATTAAGTTAAGTTATTTATATTTTAAATGTAATATTTTCGGAGATATGAACCAAGCGTATGATTATTTTTATGAAAAACCGTGTTTATTTTTAAATTATTGAGAGAGATTATAAGAGAGCTCTTCAAAAATATAGTGTGTCTACGTAAGGTGACGTCATATGGGATAGTTTAATATAAATATTCGTTATAAAAAGTTCTGCATGCTCCAAAACCTAAAGTGCAACCATCAGATATCAAATTGTCAGTCATCTACGAGGTTTGGCCAAAAATTTATTTTTTTCCAAGGAAACCTGTATTTTTGCTAGTATCAAAAATTATTATAAAAAAGATGTTAAGCATTAAAAATTACTTTTAAATATGCAATTTTGTTTATTTACAAGAAAAACTTTTTCATATATTTTTCTCAGATAGAGAGAATTTTTTTGCACATTAGTTTAATAAGCTTAATAACTATAAATTGTATACAATATTTCTGAATACCCTTTTTTAATATTGTTATCAAAACAAAAGCAATGTACAATGTTCAATAATACAAACTTTTTTATTAAAATTAAAACGTTTTCAATATGACGCCAACTTACCTAGGCACACTGTATAATTATGATTAACCAATAGTTTTTTTCCTAAAGCCTTTTTGCCCTTTAACTTTTTGGCGCAACAATTTTATTTTTGCTCTCTTAGGAACGTCCACCCGGAAAAAAGTGTAATTTTAACACTGCGATTAATGTAAAGATATCATTTAATGTTGCATATTCTTTCATTTTTTATGCATATTTGCATGCATATTTTAATCTTTTTATGTTACATATAATGCGGTTCCTAAATATAACATTTTATTTTATTTTCTAGGTAGAGAAAAACAATTTATAGTCAAATTACCAACTCAAGAACGAGTAGCATGGATGTGGTGTCTATTTTTTGCGTTTGCTGTGCCTCAGCTTGGCGCCCTCTTTAGGTCAACTAGGATGTGTTATTTCAAATCTTCCAAGAGGCCCCCATTCTCTCATTTTCTAATGATACTTTTACCAGAGACGGGACACACGATTGGTTTAGCTCTTTTGATATTCTATATTCTGCCCGATATAGATGTAGTTAAAGGAGCGATGCTGACTAACTGTTTGTGTTTTGTTCCAGGAGTATTAGGTAAGAAAAATAACCAAATTTATTGTAATTATTTAAATCGAAAAACATTTTTAAAATTAGACTCATATTAAGGTCATCTAACAAATTTTCCGTCTTCCGCTAATATGAAAAGGCAGTTAAAAATTAAAAACCTACATATATACTATTAAAAAAATGTCCAAAATTTTCTACAGATCGTATGCATTTTGCATCAACCAGTCTCAAACAATTAATACTTTTTTCTTTTTTAAGTTCTCAATCACAATGTATAGAATAATGGGTAAAAACAATTTATTAAATATTAGTCCCTGGGCAAGCCCATTAAATGGACTTCATGATAAGAACACTTTTAAAACCCTTTTGGGGGGTCCCTTTTGACGAATCTACCACGAATATGTATACCGCCATATATGGAAGCGGCGCTTTAACCCAGGCTGCCAATGTTAATTAAATGTTTCGGGTGTCGGACTAGGCGATCGCGTCACTTTTTTCTGAGACAACTTTACCACAATGTTTTACATGCAATTTTTAAACATTATGCTAAAAATGGTAAGGGTTACCATAAAAACATAAGGCTCAAACGCATGGTTCGGGTATCGGACTAGGCGAGTTTCGTAACTGTAACCCTTACGATTTTTGGCACAATGTTTAAAAATTGTCTGTTATCATTGTGGTAAACTTGTCCGACAAAAAAGGGACGCGTTCGCCCAGTCCGACACCCGAAATATTTGACATTGACAGGCTGGGTGAAAGTGCCTTTCATTACTGGCACAGGGCCTATACTATTATATAAAAAATCGTTACCTAATAATACCAGAAGATATATTTTTTCCTTGAACTTTTACTTGTGTACTTTTTTTGTATAAAAACTTATATTTTTAGGTCTATTATCAAGAAACAACAAAGAGTCAGGTCGTTTTATTAAAGTTATAATGGATTTAGTAGCAATATCAGCTCAAGCGACAGGATTTATAGTATGGCCAATCATCGAAAACCGAGCTGATCTCTGGATAATTCCAATTTCAATTTTTCTAATATCTCTTGGATGGTGGGAAAACTACATTTCAAAATATTCACCAATTCCCTTTATTAAAAAGCTTGGAAAGATAAGAGAATCGTTTGATCAGACTAGATACTTTACTTATATGTTTGTATCCATATGGAAAATATTCTGTTTCTTTATAACAATATTGTTTATAATATTAATAAGGGAAGGAGAAGTTGCATTTTTCTTTACGGAGTTCTCGGAAAGTTTTAATGTCCATCCAATTACAGTTTTAGAGGTAAAGTTTATATTTATTTACTGGCTAAGAACAAACTGGCACATTTTGAATTCTCAATTTAATTTAAAATTTTAAAAAGTGTACTTAGAAGATATTTTGTTTATAATTAAGAAGTATTATTCTTAAGTATTCATAAGGAATCTATTTAAAACTATACCGGGTGCCCACAAGATTACTTTGCGGCTGCCATTGTTTTAAATTTCTTTATCGATATTGACAAAACTTAGTAAAGTTGTTAGACAAATTAAAAGATATTTTAATGCGTATACAATAACCTTTTACGACTTTCGGTTTTACCGGAAATGACCCTAAACTTTGATTTTTAAATGGGACATCCTGTATGTTTTTTGCTTTTCGGATGCTACAAACCATTTTACGTCGAAATACAATATTTTTAAGACAAGGTTTGGTCTTATTTTATTTTTAAATTAAATTTTAAATTTCATTTAAAGGGCCATGATCATTTCAAAATCACTTCTCATATTTTATTTACTTACTTTCAAAAAAAAAACGACATCGAATCTTTTATTATAAGGTTTTGTAATAGAAGGATCTAAACATGCATGCAAACAGTATTTGTTTTAGTGTTGTGCCCAAGCTGAAAACAATATAAAACACTACGTCACTTTATTCAAAGTTTATTAAAAAACATGTATTATATAGGTAAATGATCTTTTGGTTACTTAATATGGTACATTGCAATAAAAAATGTACCAAAACAACTGCTTTTGTGCCTTTAAAATTTAAATAATTAATAGTTTAAAAAACTAAAAAACACGCTTTTATATGCAACCGAACTAAAAATTAGAAAATAATTTTTCATTAAAAAAAATATTGTCATTTCATAGTAAAAAGCGTGGGGTGCATTTTACTATTTTTTCATAACTTTTCCATCATAGATATTTGCAAATATAATAATTATAACATTTAATATATTTATCACCCCACGCTTTTTACTATGAAATGGCAATATTTTTTTAATGAAAAATTATTTTCTAATTTTTAGTTCGGTTGCATATAAAAGCGTGTTTTTTAGTTTTTTAAACTATTAATTATTTTTCATTTTTTAGTTTCTGCTACTCTTGACAAAATGGCGAAAAATTTTTTTAATGAACAAGAGTGGCAAATTTTAAAATTTTTCCAACAGATTGCAACTCACTAAAAAATTTCTTCTTCATTAAGTAGCAAAGTTTGAAATTTTGCCAACAGATGGCAATCCAGGCAATGTTTGGACCGTTGCCAATATATTGCAACCCACTAAAAAATTTCTTCTTCATTTAATAGCAAAGTTTGAAATGTTGCCAACAGATGGCAACCTAGGTGTTGTTTTTATAATATAATGGAATTTTTTTCCTGGCGATCCAAAAAAGATAACGGGATACTGTTTGCAGATTATTGCATTGTCATGTTTCCTTAATACGTGTGCAAAGTTTCAAAGAAATCGAATAGCTGGAAGTTGGTTAAAATTAGGCTCAAAGATTCCGTTACATAGCCAGATAGTTACAACCCAAGTTAATAAAAAAGCGTGTTAACGGCATTTATTAACTGTTATTGTTCATAAAAATTGAACACCAATGATGCAACTAACCCAATTGTGTAAAAGAACTTATTAATTTTTATTGTTCATAAAAATTGAACACCAATGGTGCAACTAACCAAATTGTGTAAAAACTAAAAATTTCTTCTTCATTTAATAGCAAAGTTTGAAATGTTGCCAACAGATGGCATCCTAGGTGTTGTTTTTATAATATAATGGAATTTTTTTTCCTGGCGATCCAAAAAAGATAACGGGATACTGTTTGCAGATTATTGCATTGTCATGTTTCCTTAATACGTGTGCAAAGTTTCAAAGAAATCGAATAGCTGGAAGTTGGTTAAAATTAGGCTCAAAGATTCCGTTACATAGCCAGATAGTTACAACCCAAGTTAATAAAAGTGTGTTAAAAATAAAAAGATTGCTAAGTGTTCATGTATCTCCCAAAATTTTAATAAAATTCTAATCTCTAATTCTTTTTACAATTTTTTTTTGTTAATATAAAATTTAACCTAAAATTATTTTAAAACCTATTCTACGGTTATAATACATTGTATTTAATACAAACCAATTCAAACAAAGCAAAATATTTTAGTTAGTTGCTGTTCAACTACGATGAATTATGATGTACTAAATTTGGTATCAAAAAGATCATTTACCCACATATTTTTTTTAACGAAAATTAAGTTTCGTAGTCTTAAATATTGTTGAATTTGCTTTAAAATACTGAATTTGGAAATATTACGAAAGTAGTATGGGTCTATTTTAGGGGGTGAGGCAAAAAAAACAAAAAAAAATAATGTAACGAAATAAAGTAGTCCAAATTCTCAGTGGCGTTAGTAATAGGAGATAGTGGTGCAAGAGAGTCGTTCATTTACCCTATAAAAAAATGAACTTTAGAGCTTTCTAATTAAAATGTAGTCGGAGATTATACGAATTTTGTATTTTTTGAAAGTAAGTAAAGTATAAAGAGTGATATTAAAGTGATCATGACACTTTCGATAAATAATAAAAAAATATTTCAAAAATAAAATTTTAAACATATTGTATTCCGATGTTAAATGGTCTGTAGAATCCGATAAAAAAAACACCAACCCATTTAAAAATCAAAATATAGGGTCATATTCGGTGAAAAAGAAAGTCGTAAGAGCTTATCGTTTACGCATAAAAATGACATTTCATTAGTCTAACAACCCTACCAAGTTTCATCAGTATCAATAAAGAAATTAAAATATATATTTTTTTATTAATAAGCAGAAAATCACTTAATTATTGGCATTCTTTTGTTTTTTAGATCAAACCCGTTTTGGGTGGCACAGTTCTACCTGATATCTCAGAAATAATTCCAACTGGGGATGATACAGTTATACCATCAAATGACTGGACTCCAATCTACGTCCTAATGATAAATATTTTAACGTCATACCTTGCATACATTATAGGAAAATTTGCCTGTAAAATCATGATTCAAGGATTTTCCTACGCTTTTCCTGTTAACCTAACTATTCCAGTTTGTGTATCTATGCTTATTGCTGCTTGTGGATTAAGGAATGGAGATCCTTGTTTCTTCCATGAGACGATTCCAGATTATCTTTTCTACGAAATTCCACCGATAACATTTTTAAACGACTTTATATCTCACCAGCACGCATGGATTTGGTTATTGTGGTTGTTATCTCAAACCTGGATTACCCTTCACATCTGGACTCCTAAATGCGAGCGTTTAGCCAGAACAGAAAAACTGTATGTTATACCAATGTATGAAGGTCTTTTGATTGATCAAAGCATGGGTTTAAACAGAAGAAGAGATGATGAAGCTGATGTTAAAACAGAAGATTTAGACGAAATTCAGAAAGAAAAAGCTGACGAATATTATGAAACAATATCAAATCATACCGATGGATCATCCCCGAAAACGATAAAGAGTTCGGATAATATTACAAGAATTTACGCCTGCGCAACTATGTGGCACGAAAATAAAGAAGAGATGATAGAGTTTTTAAAATCTATTTTAAGACTGGACGAGGATCAGTCTGCTAGAAGGGTGGCGCAAAAATATTTAAGGGTAGTGGATCCAGATTATTATGAATTTGAAAGTAAGTACATTAAAAACTTAATTGTTATCATTAACTTCGTTCCTAAATTGCACAAATTCGATTACAAATCAGGTAATCACTTGGGGAAAAAGCGACGAAACCACATGTCAAGCTTCTTGTAAAATTGTGCATTTTTTGACACTCACACAAATTTTACATTGTGCTCTAAAAACAGTGTAAACATATACAACTTTAGTTTTTTTTTAATGGGACTCCTTCTAAGATTAGTGCTTTTTGAATTTGTTAAAAATTCCAGATGTGTTTCATGCACAATACTGCCGTCCGACAGAAAAACACCGTATGTGCATATAATAATCCATATAACATACGGTATTTTTCCTTAGGACGGTAAAATAGTCACTGTATCTAATCAACATTAAAAGGTTATTCACTAACCCTCAACAAGAAAATATGCCATTAGGCGATAATATGACAACCGGTTTATGGTATCGTAGGCGCATAAGACATATCCACTTATTTTAGATATGGGGTATGCTAGTAAAAATAATATGCCTGGATTTCAAAGGCTGATGTTCATTTATCAATATTCCGAAAACTGACAAAGATAGGTATAAACTACTATACATTCAAAACATCTAAAATTCTTTGAAAAATCCATTCAAAAATGTAATAAGGTATAGGACAGGGGTGGCCAACTTGTTTAGACCCAAGATTGACTTTTCACTGACGACACCCAGTGCGATCTACCAATTACATACTTCGGCGATTAAAAAATTATACAAGATGATGTGTGCAGCAGTTGGTAATAAAAGTGATATTCTTTCAAGACATAATCAGTTTCACTCCCTTCAGTTCCTTCACCTGTGATCCTAATCATTAGATCATGTGACATTAAATATTAATAAACATTAGGATTGAAGTTAACCTCATAAGTTTTAAAGATGAAATCAGTTTCACTTCCTTCCCTTTGTTCCCTGATCATGTCTCGAAAGAATACCAGTAACGTTGTGCAGTGTGTTCTACGTATTTATTTTTTGGCCTTGGCAAGGTCGACTGGACTAATAGTCGCGATGGATCGGTTTTGGGTGGACCCTTTATAACTTCAATGGAATGGGTGTCAAAAATGCCCATTTTAACAAAAAGATTAATGTGTTTTGTCGTTATGTTTAAATACAATTAACTGATGTTTAATTACATTTGAACATGCTAAATTATGATTTAATTATGTTAGTGGCACCATAATCCTTTTAAATTCGCAACAAAAAATAAATTATGTCACTTTAATAAACAACGTACAATTATAAAAAATATTATTTAAAAAAATTAGCTAACTTTTATGTTAATTTTGATATTTATTTTTAAAGTTGCATAAACCACTGTTGTTGCTTTTTATAGTCAGTGATCATCAACAAGAAATTAATAACATCTTCGTCATTTCCAGCACACATCTTTTTCGATGACGCATTTGAAATTGCTGACCACAACGATGACGACTGCCAAGTAAATAGGTTCGTTAAACTTCTAATAGCAACAATTGATGAAGCGGCTTCAGACGTCCATCAAACTCATATAAGAGTGAGACCACCGAAGAAAATTCCAACACCATACGGAGGTAAATTACCTAGCCCGTTATGAGATCATTGGATTACAATGAAATTATACAGGGTTTTCCTTAGATCACTACAAATATTTTAAGATACCATTTTTAAGTTTAAAGTAAGACTTTTCTTCCTACAAACGTGTCATAAAAAGCAAAGTATTTTAGGTCAGAAAATATTTATGGCTTTTTCTAATCTAGGAAAAAACCCAATTCTATAGGGGAATTGAAAGGTTAAGCACTGATGATGACCAAAAATAAAGCTTCACCAGCCAGTTAGTCACAGAAAAAATCCAAATATTTGGTCATTTTTCTAATACAACTAACGGTTTTCGAAAAAATCGCCTTTGAATTAAAGGAAAACAATTTGAAGCATCTTGTATGTACATTCAATCTAATATAAATTTAAGGTCCTGTAAAAGAGATGTAAAAATTAACCTGTAGGTACATGTCGAAACTCAGGCTTAGAAAACTAAATATATTTTTTTAGATTTATATAGTTTTAATTGATTGAACTAACTACAATGTAAAATCCTAGTAAAGAAAGCATTTTAAAAATCTTAAATGGGTACATATACTTTATTAAATGTTTAGAGCAACAAAGTGCCGTATTTTAAATAATACAAACATAAGGTTCTTAAATATTTAAATTGTTAGTAAAACAAAAGTCAATCTAACATACCTTTTATCCAAATTTGTTTTTTTTTTTAAAGAGCTGGCATTTACAAATTGTAGTTTATTTACACTTTCATCAGATAATTCTATCAAAAATCGGTCGTTTTTAAAAATATTGACATTGTTATTTTGTTGGATTTAGGTCGTCTTATTTGGCAATTACCAGGAAAAACTAAGATGATAGCCCACTTAAAGGACAAGATGAAAATCAGACACAGAAAACGGTGGTCTCAAGTTATGTACATGTACTATTTGCTTGGACACAGGCTTATGGAGTTGCCTATTTCCGTTGATAGAAAAGAAGTTATCGCAGAAAATACTTATTTGTTGACTCTTGATGGAGATATTGATTTTCAACCTTCTGCTGTGTTATTGCTTATCGATTTGATGAAGAAAAACAAGAATTTAGGTAACCACATTTAGTTTGGATTTAGTTATAATTTTTTTGTGTACAGGGTGTCTGCTCATTAATGATACACAGAAAACTCTTGGAAAAATTAACGTTTAACCTAATATACCTATGTTGAAAAATGAATAATCATGGAAGATACAAGATGTCAAAGTGTTTTTTAATTTATTTTAACAGTGATTCTTCTGATACCTACGTTCTGAATATATTGTAGTAAAACTTGGTATCTAAGGGCTTTTTGGAATGTAATTTTTAAATTCGATATTAATTATACAGGGTTAGTAGAAAAAACGGAATGGTGGATTATTTCAGCAACCGTCAAATATAAATAAATCAAATTTTGTGCGAAGGTTGAACATGAAGAATTAAAAAAATGTATTTGCAAGGTTGCCGAGTTTATAGTTTACTCTGTGGGTCAGGGAATTTTAAATTTTAAATGAAATACCCTATTTTTTATTATTGTAATTGATTAATTGCTTGTAATAACTGTATTATGACCTGATATTATCGTGTTTTCACTCCCGACAATTTTAGAGATATAGGCATCGCATATGTTACAAAGTATATTTTTAGAAAAAAAACTAGGAAAGTTTAATGCTTTACTCAGATGGTGCATACAGGAAAGCACAAAAAAGTTGGGGCATTTTAGAGATATTCAAAGTAGTGTAGGTGGCGTCCTCTAATTAACAAATAAAAATGAATATCAAATATGAATACTTCATGCCAAAAACCAGAGAAGCAAAGTTTTATTACAATTTTTAAAACGTATTAAAAATTATATTAAAGTAAATAAAAAAACACACTTTGACACCCTGTATCTTCCTTATTGGGAACATAACTTCTGTCACAAGATGGCAAAACCCGATATGTCACTTTTGGTAAAATTTCCAGTAGAGATATTTTTAACTTTGATGCGACGTTACAAATCACAATTTTAGTACAATATTTAAATTTTGCAACTAATAAGAAAACAATTAGTTGCAGAATTTATAATTGTACTAAAATTGTGATTTTTCAGAGCGCATCAAAGTTAAAAATATTTCTCCTTAAAATTTTACTAAAACTGACATATCGGGTTTTGCCATCTAACCACAGATTTGATCTTTGGTTTTTCTGTATACCATCAATTAGTGGATACTGTATTGTAAAGAGTTTATAGATATTTTACAATGCTTTTTATAAATAGCGTATCACAATTATTGTTAGTTTTTGTTGAAAATTGCTCAGAGTAAGTTTATAAATTAAAAGTAAAATATCAATGGTTCTTATAATAAAGACCGCTTAATATTTTAGTAAACATTGTAATTTTTACTTTTAGGTGCTGCATGTGGTCGTATTCACCCCGTAGGTTCAGGCCCAATGGTATGGTACCAACTGTTCGAATACGCTATTGGTCATTGGCTGCAAAAGGCTACTGAACACGTCATCGGCTGCGTACTTTGTAGTCCCGGATGTTTTCTCTCTTTAGAGGCAAAGCGCTTATGGATGACAATGTTATGAAGAAATATACTACATGGTAAAAATATAGATTGACACTTGCCTAAATTTTTTTTTATCGTAATGTCATCACGGAAGTTGTATAACTTAAGACACTTAGTTTTGAAAAATGATGGTAACACCAAAACAATCTAAAACGGACCATAGACTATGTAAATTGTTGTAAGACAGGTTGTAGAACTCAAGTAGATTCGTCAGTCGAAATCATAATTAGGCCGGTCGCAAATACAGCCACTTGTGGTCACATCATGCTGCTGACTAAACTTCTTTCCTAGTGTAAGTAGACACGACGCAGACTTGCGGCGTTCGTGGTGACTCATTCATGCTTCAAGCTTCGGCAGCAGCCATGTTTAGCTGCATGTAGTCGGCTTGTGGCGGCCATTGACGGCGAGCACAAATGGCTGTGTTTGCATCCGGTCCTACATAATCTGTGGCGTCTGTGAAGTTGTCGTTTAACAAGTTGTACGATAGATTGGATGTGTCTGTGGACAAAAGTCCATGAACCTTGTTGCACCGAGGGACTGTAATACTGTCCCTACAACCTGTATGGAGCATACATTTTTATTAAGGTGTTACCACATACCACATTAAATATTTATCAAATACTTTTTATACTAAATAAGACTCACTTCTATAATATCAATCCTGGTATTAATACCGTTAGTTTCTCTTTAATAAAAATGTAACGCCTTTTGTTTGGCGGCAACAATATAATCGCAATAAGAATAAAAAAATATTATCCCATTAGTGGCGGATGAAGCTACATAATATTTTAAGGCTATTCTTCGTAATATTTTATCGGATTTTTTGTGTACATCACACCAAAATTACATTTTTGAACCAGGCACTTTTCTTCCTAAGTGACGATATAATCGGTAAAGTTTAGTTTACACAATTTTTGTCAAACAATAATTTAACACATAATGTCTGAATTGTCACTTATATTAGCTACTCAAATTCATTTTACACTTTAAAAATAATTCAAAAAATGACGTTAACAACATAAACGTTTTATTAATATATTGTGGTGCTTTTTAGTTCTGCTGAAGCTAGGCACTACGTCCAATACGATCAGGGAGAAGATAGATGGTTGTGTACCCTGCTACTCCAAAGAGGTTATCGTGTAGAATATTCAGCTGCCTCTGACGCTTATACTCACGCCCCTGAAGGTTTCAATGAATTCTACAATCAACGTCGTAGATGGGTAAGTATCTACACATTAAAGTAACGTCTATATACCAGGTGTCATAGAATGTTGTTAGCCCTACTCCACCCATTTTTTTGTTTTAAAAAAATACATTAAAAATTTTACGGCAAAACAAAAGTACTAATTGACAGTTTTTCAGTATTACAACCTTAAAAACACTTCCGGTAACCGAAAGTACCATGAACTTTCTTAATTTAAATACAAGTGTTCACTTTTTTAAACATTGACGAGAGAAAATTGTTACTTCTTTAAACGTTTTAAATAGGATCACCCCTATTTTCATTTTATATTTAAAATCTACACTAAAATCTCTTTAAATAACATACATAATTTTTAAGATGACGGCCGTGCTAATTTTTTCCCGACAAATTCGGATCTTTTAATAAAAGTAGTAGTATAGTAGTAGAATTTTATTTTATTATTATTTATTTAAACTGGGTGAAAACCTTAACTACTTTAAAAAACACAATTTTTCTTGGTCTAAGGTTCCCTCAACTATAGCCAATATCATGGACTTACTTATGGACTCAAAAAGAACCATAGCTGTGAATGACAACATTTCCATGCCTTACATCGGTTACCAAATCTTGCTTATGGGTGGTACTATTCTTGGACCTGGTACTATATTTCTTATGTTGGTGGGTGCCTTCGTGGCTGCTTTTCAGATTGACAATTGGACCAGTTTTTATTACAATTTGTACCCGATTTTATTCTTTATGATAACGTGCTTCATCTGCAAGTCTAATATACAGGTAAGATATAGTAAACATATTTTTGTATATTAGTATTGTATAAATAAATTTAAAACGTTATTATTTAGATTTTATTAGGCCGGCAGCACACATCCTACTTTCTAAACTTACTATCTGAAAATTGACTGATATATGATGTTTGACGACGTGACGTCCTATCCGATATTAAATCAAATGTCATAAAAACCTATAATCAGTCGAGTTTCAGATAATGGTATCCGAGAATCATGTCCGATAGAGGGATGTGTGCAGCATTCTTAATCTGAAAATAAGGTTTACATTTAAATCTACAGGGTGTCTCCTAGCTACGGTACAAAACTTAAAGGGGTGATTTGGTTTAAAATTGATACAGTTGTTTGAAGTAATAAGGTGCTTATTTTGCCTTAACTAGATTGACATTGATACAGTGGCGTCTCAGAGGGCATCTCAGCCAATATTTTTAAGAAAAGAAAATATGCCACTGACTTTTTTGTGGCTTTTTAATTTTTTTCCGACTAAACAACTAAAATACCACTTTTTAGTCTCCAATGTTATTTTGGTATCTAGAAAAAATATATAAAAATAAAAATTAAATTTTCGACCTTAGCGAGTTGTGTATTTTATTACTAGGTGGTTATTTTCCTCTTTACTGTTGGGTCAAAATTGTTTATTTTTGGTTTTTATGTTTTGGTTATCTATGGATACTTTTAGAATGAGTTAAGGTGGTTTCAAGATTTTTCTAGAAAATAAAGATAGATACGAACAAATTAGAAGAAACTTAAAAGTTGTAATTTTAGTTGCTCAGACTAATAATAAAATTGTTGACGTAACGTATTGAGAGTAAATATTATGATAGAACTTTCACGTGCCCAACGATTTTATTATTTGTCTGATCAATACCCCAAATTAATGAGAAGATTGGTGCGATCTGGTAGCTAGGATGAATTATTTTTAGCTTTTTAGTACATAACCTACATAATTTTTATTGTAATAAAACCGTTAAACGTATTTTTTAAAATATAAAATTGATTTTCATTACTGAGATATCAATGTGACTTTTTTATGCTTTAACGCCTTGTATCTCAGAAAAAATAAAGTATCGTGCCGTAGTTAGGAAACACCCTATATATTTTAAAATTTTAGCTCAACCTACTTTAATAAGAACCGTTCTTTTTTAGTTGATTGTTGCTCAGATTCTTTCCACTGGATACGCTTTAATTATGATGGCTGTGATAGTAGGTACTGCTCTCCAATTACGAGAAGACGGTGTCGGCTCACCATCTGCAATTTTCTTGATAGCTATGACGGGTTCGTTCTTTATAGCAGCATGTCTCCATCCTCAAGAGTTTTGGTGTATCGTACCCGGTGTAATTTATCTGCTGTCTATCCCATCTATGTACTTGTTGTTAATTCTGTATTCCATTATTAACCTCAATAACGTATCATGGGGAACTAGAGAAGTGGCAGTAAAGAAAACTAAGAAGGTAATGTATTACCTTATTACTACTGGTCTTATTTGATTTTAAGTTTTCCTAAATATTAAAATTATACTACCCATATTTTTATCTAGGAAATGGAAGAAGAAAAGAAGCTAGCAGAAGAAGCAAAGAAAAAGGCTAAGTCAAAATCGCTACTTGGCTTTTTACAAAATGGGGGAACTAGCGATGACGATGAAGGTAGCATCGAAATTTCTCTTGCTGGACTCTTTAAGTGTATGCTCTGCACTCACCAAAAAGCTGGAGATGAAAAAGCACAACTTATTCATATTGGAGAATCACTTGACATGCTGGCAAAGAGATTGGATAATATCGAAAAGTGAGTCTGTATTTCAATATTTTAACAAAATAAATTACCATTTTGATTAAACATATGTCAAAACCCTTAATAAATAATTGTGGAACTAGGGAAAACTTATCTTGTAGACGCAAGAAATAAAAACTTTTATCTCAGAGAGAATGCCTCTGTTTCGCTTGAAGGATTACTCTCTACCTCCTCGTTTCTCTCGTAACATCGACAGTTTGTTTGCAAAAGATTTTGTGATTGTGACATTATAATAAAAGTTTTACGGCCACAATGTGTAAGTTTTGTTTTATAAAAATCTTTAGTCGAGAAAAAACGAGAATATTGCGTTCTGTCGTTTCGTCTCAAGCCTTTAAGTGAGAAAAAGGTCGGTCTTTAGTCTCAAGGAGACTCTGACTGAGGTCATTACTATTGAGTAACCTTCTAAATTAATTTTATTTTATTATCAAGCTCTTTTTAACTAGATATGTAGGTATGAAAAATACCTAATTTCTTATCGCAGATATTAAAATTGTTTTTAACCAATGTATCCTACATATGTATCTCTAGTTCTGAACAGCGATATATTTCGCTGGTTAAAAAAAAGGCTATCACAACTCCAAAAAGTGGATTTACCAGTTTTTGTTACATTGCGTTTAAAATTACTTATATTTTTGCAATATCGTCATATTAATATTAAACTTTTTTCGCTGGATGACTGATGTCTATGGAGACCTAGAGGTCTCTAGGGCTCCATACTGATGTCTAATGTCATATCTCATCTAAATGTTACTCGCATATCTGGGCAAATCAATTGCCTTTTTTCATAATTCACCTTTTTTGAGTTGTGCCAGTCTTCTTCTTTATCAGCGATTTGTTTAAAAAAGTTACCATCGTTAGTTATAATTATTTTAATACTTCGATTAATTTTTGTAGGACTGTCGATCCAACTGGTCATGCAGCTAGAAAACGTAGCATGTCAGCTTCCTCCAGGCACGGTGACCATCATCATCTCAGTGCAGTAAATGAAGAAGAAGCTGAAGATGCAAGTTCAGAATCTGATACGGAAAGTACGTCATCTGTGCCCCAAAATAAAAGAGACGACCTGGTTAATCCCTACTGGATTGAAGACCCCGATGTTGGTAAGGGAGAAGTGGAATTTTTGAATAGCAACGAGATGCAGTTTTGGAAGGATTTATTGGCAAAATATCTGTATCCATTAGACGAAAACAAAGAGGAGAAGGTAAAAATACATATTTTGTTTATTTTAGTAGACACATGTTACACCAATTAAATAAAGTTGATTACCGATTGCATATCTTTCGTTAGATTTTTTAGAAATCGTCTAAATTGTAAGCACTTTACACACTGATGCAACGCAACTTACACAATCAACTCAAGCAACTAGGTTTAAGGTGCCTGCGGCATATAAGGCCCACCTAACGTTAAATGTAAAAAAAACCTTGAATCATTTAAGAAACTTAAGCAATTTTTTTCATATTAAAATTGTTTATTTATTGTTAAAAAATTATGAATAAAATTAAATAAATAAATATGGAACCAAATATAAAAATTATTAAAATCCCTTTTTTTAGCCTAATTAAACTACCATAGTAAAATAAGACCCCAAAAATATATATTTTTTGTTTTAAAAAATTAATTTAAAAATCTTTTAATATGTCTTATCCTAATAAATCATTTATTTATTAGTTATAATTAGTTGCCTCTCTTTGGCTAATTTTTTATTAAAGCATAGTTCCAAGTCGGAAATACATGTTTTTTAAGCCACTAGTTTTAGTATGTTCTGCAGCTACCTAAGCGGCACACAAGTTTTCTTTTATTGATTTATAGGCTGTGATCTACTCCAGTGGCAGTTTCTAAAAAACCACCAGTTTACAACTGAATAACTTTTTCCTTCAAAAAAACCCAAAGTTTTAAACAGCGATAACTAAAAATTCACAAAAAATTATTACCTTATTTTGAAATGATAATAAGAAGAAAAAGGTAGTGCGTAACAGCCTCCGCTGACTTTCCGTGATATTTATTGGGCTAACGCATGTATGGGTAACGTTTAAACCTGAACCCATATATTTTAACGCGAGTTGTGGGCCTTATTAACACCCCTGGCCTTATATGCCTCAGGTTCCTTATTAGCCTTACCCAAAAGGATTTTGTAGAAGTATCCACTCTAGTGCAATCCGATTGATACAACCATACGACTAGTGTTGCAAGCTGCTGTCTGGGACTAGTTGGGTTCGTGTGAGTTGCGTTGCATCAGTGTGTAAACTCCCTGATGGGATAGGCCTTTTCATCACAATTTTTTTGCGCAGGTTTAGAATAAGCCATCCTTTTCGTACTGTGTTTTGTAAATGACTGTACCAGAGTGTACTAAAGTGCACGTTTCCGTGAAAAGAAATTAAAGTATTAAAGTCAATTAAAATTTTTGGGAAAAGTGAAAACCAAAGAAAGTAGGAACTGAAACCAACCGGAAAAAAATATTTAAAATCCATTAAAATTATGTCGTCCATGCGAAAAGGAATAACAAAGCGGTGTTTTTATGGAATATGTAAAGGTGATACATGGTACAAATCATTCAAAACCAGTACGTTCTATTTTATAAATTGTCCAAAACTTTGCCTGGAATTGAATCATCAAGCAAATTGACATTAAATCATGTGCAAAATGTGAATTATGGCTAAATATATTTGAATAAATGACTCCGATAAATACTTTTTAATTGTACCAATTGAATAAGCATTATTAATAAGAATAAAATATATTAAGCACCATCGATCGTCTTTTCCAGTAATTTATTTGTTTGTAGAAATAATATTCCTTGTCCACACATTGTTGATAAAAACAGTATGAAAGTTTTGAATTGTCGCCATTTCAATATGGCTACTGCGCTTGCGCTCGTCGTTTGATGAAAAGGTCTATTATAAAGAGTTTTATTTAAACGTACTGCCACCTTAAATATGGCAATTATATCACAATGTAGTAAAAAGAATGGCTTCTTCAGTGGGCCTACATTACACTAAAGATTTTTAGTTTATCTCTTTTTGATTATTGTAATTTTTCTTTTGTTACAAATGTTTTGAAATGCTAGAGTCAGACGTTAAAAATATAGCTCAATTGAGATATTCAGCTTTTGGCAAGTTCAAAACCATAAATTTAAAAAAAATGCATATAATCTACTATCACGAATCTGGTTAATGCTAAGGTGTAACATTTTATCTTTTTATTGTAAATTATATGTTGAATGCCACGGTATTTTATAAACAAATGCTAATCCAAATTTTGCCAAATTATAGGCCCGTATTGCAGCTGATCTTAAAGAACTTAGGGACCAATCAGTATTTGCTTTCTTTATGCTGAACGCCCTTTTCGTACTCATTGTATTCTTATTGACGCTCAAAAAGGACTACCTTCACATAAAATGGCCATTCGGTGTGAAAACCAACATAACCTATGATGAAAGCTCTCAAGAGGTAATTACCATGGGATCACTTGGTAACTTTGACGAACTAATTTACAATCAACGGTTTTAAATGTTTTTACAAAAATGCTTATGTAAACAGGTAAAATTGAATAGTTCTACTAAATACTGTGCGAAAACAAAATCACTATACAGGAATATATCACATTTATATCTAGTATGATTTATTGTATCATTAGATGCCAATACTGAAAATAATAAAATCTCTCTCCGGTTTAACCGGAAATGACAGTTCAATAATTTAAATAGACCATCCTGTGTATTTTTCAAGATGTAAATTTTACAATATAATTCTTATATAAAACATACAATACATTATGACCTATCTATTAAAAATAATAGGATATGGATTTTTTATGGACTTTATATTACAAAATAAACTCAAGACTTTAGAAAAGTATACAGATTGTCCCATTTAAAATATCCAAAACTACGCCATTTCCGATTAATTCGGATTTGATTAACAGATGTTATTATATTGAGTTTTGTCATCTGAAAATAATACAATATGTCATCAAAAATAAAAAGTGATATATTTTCATCCAATCAAAATAATAGGGTGAAAAATAATTTTGGTGTCACCTGGTAAAAAGCCTGAAGCAACATTTTTTAAATATAATTGCGACAAATCCCTAAAGTCCGGACTGGATACACTAACATATTTCAGTCCTTATCCAATTAATAACTGTATCGGACTGGTGTTATTTGCGTCGACATTTCAGAACTTCGTCAAGGTACCAAGGGACCCAAATAAAATGCAAAACTAATATATTTTTCAATTTTACAGGAACGAATCGCGAAGGATCTAATCGAGCTTCGAAATAAATCGGTATTCGCTTTCTTCATGTTCAATGCTCTCTTTGTGTTAGTAGTGTTCTTGTTACAACTGAACAAGGACCAAATCCACGTAAAGTGGCCTCTGGGAATAAGAACTAATATAACGTACATTGAAGAGACCTCTGAGGTATTTAAAGGTCTTATGAATGTTGTCTTCTATTCTGGATTTTGGATACTAATGAGTGTCTTGGACTGGGACTTACTTTTTCCTGTGATTTATTCTGATGTAGTTTTTTTAGAACTTACTATTAAATGTTTACACTGTAGTTTCTAAAGCTCTTAACCGCGTATTATCTAAATTGTCTTCAAAATTACCTATAACTTAATACTCAACCAATTTTTTAAAATTTGACTTTTTTTCTCTATTGAATCATGATGTAGCTAATTCTGCTAAAAACATAAAGTAAAAAAATAGTGGTAATCTATTATTTTACAATATACAGTGTGGTCTATTAAGTGTGCAACAAATGGGAAACTTTTTATGTGCAATTTGTCAGAAAAGTTTATTCTTTACAAAAATTAGTGCATAATTTCAAATTATAATAGCAGTACAGTTTTACTAAAAGTTAAAGGATATTCAGGGTAGGTCAAAAACACTTAAAACTGCCTAAGAGTAGGGTACTCTTATCAAAAAGTTAAATACCACCAGGCCCGACGAAGAGGGCGTTGAAGGCGGTACAAATTACCGGGGCCTGGAGTGATTGGGCTAGGCCCGCGCGGAAAGAAAAACGTAAAAGTAATGTAAAGAAGCACCATTTTTTTATTTTTGAAACGTAGTATCGAATTTTTAGGAAGTGAGACCTTTTTTTAGTTATCAACTTATTTTAGGGGAGACCGCAACTTTGACATGTACCGGGGCCCGGCTCGCTTTTCGGCAGCCCTAAATACCACGGTATATTTAAATTTAAAACTTATCCATAAATACTAAATGATGACCAATTAAAATTTACATACTTCTCAAAATTTTCATAAGAATCTAAAACATGTTTTTTATGTCTTTATTTTTTTTACCAATCCTGCATATTGTTAATCTTTCAATAAAACTAAGTTACTACAGTTTAGTAAATAAAGTTTTCTGGAAAATTGTAAATAAAAACGTTCTCCATGTGCTGCATACTTAATGAACCACATGTACTCTTTTTATTTTACCAAAAACGTGTCCAGTGCAAACATTTAATTGTAATATTATTTAAACTACACTTTATAAATTACAAATCACAAAGTTGGCCTTTTATTACTGTTTTGTGATTAATCCACTACAAAACAAGTCTTTACGCAAAAAGGTTTCTGTTTTGCTTTAAAAGCAAACAGGTTTATGGTAAATTAACATTTCTACTGAAAAATAATTGTTAATCTCAGCACTATATATATGTTTCACACTTTTGATGGATCTAACACGGATGAGCAATGATACACCACTAATCGAATGATTTTATTACTAAAATGTTGTATTGGAACTTTTCTTTTTTAAATCTTTAAAGCTATAAATTATGAATATCA
Organism: Listronotus bonariensis; assembly: GCA_014170235.1. Lineage (NCBI taxonomy): Eukaryota > Metazoa > Arthropoda > Insecta > Coleoptera > Curculionidae > Listronotus > Listronotus bonariensis. The sequence goes on along the minus strand of JACEGR010002155.1, from coordinate 79,807 downwards.
TCCATAACACGAGCAAAAAAAAACGTTTTTATCGCCCAAACACCAAAATTGCTCAAATTTAGTCTGGCTTTCAAAAACTTAAAAGAGTTTTTATTTCTTTGGTTTCGTCAAAAAATAATAACTCTATCTCTATTGTTTTTTCGTATCTTTGAAAATAGTAATCAATATCATCTAAATTATATTTTAGAGTATGTACATCTTTTAAAAAATAATAAAAAATTATAATATTTTTTCAAATACAACATTTTATTAATAAAAAGAAACCTATGACACATTGCATCTCATATACGTAAGGATTATTTATTTAATTTGTTTTTTGTTAAAGTTTTCGTTATTTACTGGTTTCTTGTCAGAGTCCTTTTTCTATTCTGAAATTTTAAACTAAACATTTTTTATTTATCTGCTCATATCATCATATTTCATTATCACACAAAATTACACCAAAATTAAAACATTTCTTGATTTTTTTTTAAATTTTGGTCTTTGTCTTCTTATTTTCGACTTCACATCGTTCATAAGTAACATCTTTATATTTTTTAATGCCGCACTATTTTCTTTTTGTTCACTTTGTCAATAATGTAATAACATACTAAGATTGTTATTAACATTAATTTAGATAAAACATTATTTAACAAGCTGTTAAAAGTCGTTTATTCTTAACAATATTTTGACTACCTGATATTTTCTTATGTAAACTTCTACTTACGCAATTATAAAGATTTTTTTAATTCAAAATAAATATAAGCCTTCCATATGGTTTACATAAAATAGGCTATTTGGTAGGGGGTCCAAATGTAAGAGAAACCTAATATTTACCGGATGACAGAGAATGTTCTAACCCCCTCACCCCTCTACCTTTTTTGGTAGTTTTTAAAAAAGTATAATTAAAATTTTACAGTACTAATATAGCATAAATTAACATTTTTTGTCATTATCTAACCTTAAAATCACTTCCGGTTTAACCGGAAGTACCATAAACTTTCGTATTTTAAATACAAGTACCTACCCACTTTTTTTCTTTGTATTCTGTATAAAATTATCATTTCAATGATATTTTATACAGGGTTTTTCTTTTAAAATGGCGACCAGAGAAGATGTTTAAAGAAAATTAAGTACTGCCATTATTTCTGACGACATCCGAATAACGGAATTCTTTAATAAATGATCAATGAATTCTTGAAAATAAACAATAGGTTGTGATATGTCAATAAAAAGATATTTTAAAGTGTAGAATTTAAAAATAAAATAAAATAGGGGTGTTTTTATTTAAAATGTTCGTCCAATTTTAAATATTCTCTAATTAATTATTTAAAAAATGGAATTTGTTACTACCTGTGAAAGTAAAATAGGTCATTCTTTTATTTTCATAGGCTACTTAGCAAAAAATATGTTCAAAACAGAAAAATTGGCGGCACTTAATTTTCTTTAAAAGTCTTTTCTGGCCGCCATTTTGAAAAGAAACATCTTTGTATAGAATAACTATCTGACAAATTGAAAAAGTTTACACAGAATACAAATATAAAAAAAAGTGGGTACTTGTCTTTAAAATAAGAAAGTTTATTGTACTTCCGGTTAAACCGGAAGTGATTTTGCGGTCATGATAATGACGAAAATATTTATTTATACTATAATAATACCGTAAAATTTTTATTAGTCTTTCTTAAAAACTACAAAAATATTGGGGCGTAACAACACCCTCTGTCACCCGGTATATTTTATTTAAAAAACAAATTCCTAATTTAGTTATGTACGATATGTATGCAACAAAATATAATGCAAAATGCATGTCAGTTTGAACTAATATTTAGAATACGAAAATTTGTAAATAAAACTTGTAGTGATTACAACATTCAACACAAAACTAGGTACATTTCAGATAAGCGATATAACCTGACAATCTAATGTTGTAAAGAGTCAGTCGTGGACATCAATTTGATGCATGCGTTCAAAATTAATTACTCGACTTTTTTATTTTTAGTCTAATATTCAAATTAGAAGCGCGCCTCATCTATCTGCTAACCGATTGAAAACTTTTTTTTTCAAATATTATATGTATTATGTAAACAGATTCTGGGCAAGTAAAAAATATTGCAACTCCTAAATATCTTACAAACAGATCAAGTCGCATTTACAAAATTCGATACCTGGAAGGTTTCAAGCATAAGGAATTTAATAGTGATGTCGGCATCGTTGCCAGATTTTTTTAATAAAATGACCCATTTATTGTTATTACAATAAATTGGGCAGGTCGAATTTAATAAAAATCGATTTTTACTAACTCCAAAGACACAAGATCATATTTTTGGTCAAAATCTCTAGAACCGCTTGAGCGGCGTTTAGAAAATTTGGTATTTAAAGGTTTTTATGTAAGTAAAATTGAACAGTGATATCAACATTATTAATAGATTTCCCAGTTTTTCAATGTAATATTTTTGTTATTTTAAATAAAATGCCCTACCCATTTTGATTGCAATGCAATGGGCGTCCTAACCTTAGTACGATGCCACATTTTTAAAATAATAAACAACACAGTATTTTCATTGAAATCTCACAACAGTGCTAATAACACTGTTGAATTAGGAATGCCCCAAATTCCGAATTTCGTAATCACAGCTCGAGAGGTTCTAGAGATATTTAGACGCTCACGTACTTTTGCTGAAATTTTTGTCATATCTAAACAACTTTAATAGAGACAGAACTCTGAAAATTTACACACCTACTAAAACTGACCCGCCCAATTTAATGCAATAAAAAAATGAGGGATTCCATTAAAAATAAAAATTAACAAAAAACCCGTGAAGCACAAAACTGAAAAATCCTGCAACAATGCCGATATCACTATTCAATTCCATATGCTCAAAATATTTTAGATACCAAATTTGGGAAAAAAAGCTTTAGCACTTTTAAATGTATTTAGAACTAGCGGACTCGTGCCCACTTCGTTGGGCGTTAATATCGGAACTTTTGTTTAATCATAGTAAAATATAGCCCATAAGCACTCCTGAACAGTGTAGCTTTCTGATTGTGAAAGAATTTTTATGAAGATTAGCGGCTACAAACAAAAAAACCCACACACAAAGTTACAAACTTTACCTCTTTATATATTGGTATAGATTTGCGGTAATTTTTGATGATTAATTTTAAAAATCCTAAAATGTTTGATACAGCCAATAGTGTACCTATACTGACAATTTTATCTATTTATTTTTTTTATTTCACATTACAGTACTAATTTTGTCAATGTCATAAGGGCGTGGCAAATTTTTAAAATTTAAATAAATATATATATTTTTTAATATATATTTTCTTAATTTACATTAGCATGTACATAACTAAATAAATAAATTAATAAATAAAACAACTTACAAATTCAAATACTTTAGTTTACATATCACGGATGGGACGTAACCGTTCAGTCCCCCTTAAAAAAAAAAAACTTTTAAGAAAAATCCCTAAAATTTACAAAACGCAGCTTTCTTTCTACAATTTTTCAGCTTATCTGAAATGAGACTAACTATCCAATCTGGCATACATGGGTACTATTCTGGTAGACCAACCTGAATTGCTGCATGTTGTACAGCAAATTATTTATTTGTTTATTTAGAGTAATAAAAGACCTAAATATTCAAACACTATTTTGCAAAGGCCTACAGCCGACCCAAAAGATTTCTTATTTTTAAACTTATATTTATAATAATTGATTGATTTCCAACGATCGAGCTACATAGTTTAATAACAATTTGTTTTCAACAGGTTCACATCACCAAAGAGTACCTGCAACTGGAACCGATCGGTCTTGTTTTTGTGTTCTTCTTTGCCCTTATTTTGGTGATCCAGTTTGTTGCTATGTTGTTCCATAGATTTGGAACTCTAGCGCATATATTAGCTTCTACAGAACTTAATTTTTGCAGTAAAAAGGTAAACATTTTTAAGCATACTCTACAGCTTTTTATTTATCTTATTTTAAGAAACCTGTAAATCATTTTCGTACACCAAAATAAGTAAAGCTTTCGGCAAACATCGAGCGCGACGTGACGTTAGCGGGAGCGCGTCCATGTCATATCAAAACTCATCCGTGACATGCCAGGCGGGACGGCGACGTGACGCGCGTGTTTGAGTGCTAAGCAAGGATTCAATGTATTACAACGTGTTTCAATGCGTCCACGCCGCGCTAACGTCACGTCGCGCTCGCTGTTTGCCGCAAACTTAAATTGTTCTCAACACAGTGTGTGTAAAATTTAATTGATATAAAACTTGCATTTCAAAATAATTCTTTAATCAATTAATTTTAGAAAGAAGAAATGTCTCCTAATGCTCTATTAGACAAGCAAGCGGTGGAAATAGTAAAACAACTTCAAAAACTTCAAGGAATCGATGATGGTGACTATGACAATGACTCGGGATCTGGACCAGACAGAATTGGACGTAGAAAAACAATTCACAATATCCAAAGGGCGGCACAAAAGAAACGGCAAATTGGAACATTGGATGTTGCGTTTAAGAAGAGATTTGCTAAACTTAATGCAAATCCCGACGGAGGTAAAAAAGAGTACATTTATGTTTTAATGCATTAGTCCATTTATTTACTTTAACCAACAATAGTAGAGTTAAAGTAAAACAAGCTTGAACATAATATACTTTTTTACAAAAGACTGAATGTCTAATAAAAATATCACGGTTTTAGTAGATTTTGTTATATGAAAGTCAATACATCTTTAATAAACATAATAATATTTTTAAAAAAACCAGGCAGTAACAGCTTGGGATTATTTAAACCTAACTTAAAAGTTTTAAATCAAAAACGTGTTTTTTCTACCACCGTTACAAAATGCTGTTATTTTGTTTTTTATCATAAAGATAAAGTACTACATTTTAGTACATTATATAAAGTGTTGAAAAAGTAACTCCTTTTAACAGTTCGTCGTTTCTTTATACTTTGAATTAGTGTTTTCTTTTAATGTCTACTAGAATTTATTTTACTATGAATTTATCCAATAAAACAATAAACGCGATATCAACTAAACGAAAAGATCAAGTTACCATAAATTTCGTCATTACTAATTTTAGTTCATGTGTCACTAAATTAAAAATTTGACAGTTTGTGGAAAAATTTAATAAAAATTATTTAAAATATTAATAATGAATTCGGATGACTCAGAAATTAAAATTATATGGTCGTAGAAAAAATATACAAAAAGTATCTATTTTTTACTCATGAGATTGCTGCATTTGCATTTATAAAAAAGTACTTTGCGCACTAGTTAATGATTTCGTTTCATAAATTACTACTCAAAAAAAAGCTAATTTTTATTTATTTTCACGAACATAAATTACTCCATTTTAGAAAACTACATAGGGATAAAAAAGTAACTTTTTTAGAGATGCTTTTGGATTTAGTATTTGTTAATATCACTTACAATTTATTTTAATATAAATTTATGCAATATAACAGTACACGTGACATCAACTAAACCATAGATCAAGTGTCCATATATTCCATGCCATACGCCATTACTTCTGTTGGTTCATTTGTAACTAAGTTTATATATATATTAATTTTGCGGATAAATTAACTAAAATTTATCAAAAATTAATTTAAAAATGTAGTATGCAACACATGCATAAAGTTTATTTTTGTTACTTGTGGGATTGCCGCATTCGCCTGACGTCTTGTGATGTCAAATCTCCCATAAGTAAAAAAGTATCGCTTTTTGCACTAGTCACATAAATTACCATTGTTTTATGGGACGAAATTTAAATTGTATCTAACTGATGCAAAGTAAGGAGTGTGCAGGTAGCACATAAAAAAAAATTGTGTTGTTAAAATAAATAGTATGACAAAAGATTTAGATGCCAAAAGAAACCAAAACTTACGTACATTGGCTAAATACATGCTTTTACTCCTTTTGTCAAATAAATGTGAAAATGTGTGTCTGATGTAACTAGTATTCAAATAAAAAAAAATACATCTGCAACATTTTTTTCTAGGTACTCCTGTTCTAAGCAGAAGAATGACAATGCGACGAGAAACAATGAAAGCTCTCGAAGTTCGTGTCAACTCGGTAATGGCCGAAAGAAGAAAATCGCATATGCAAACCTTAGGAGCCAAAAACGATTTTAATACCGCAGCAAATAACAACATAAACAATTTAACCAGAAATCATAGAAGTAGTGTAGCCAGTAGTATACCTGCGAAAGAAATATTTGAGAATGGACTTGTAAATAAGGCTTTCGAGGAAGAAAGTACTTATGGTAGTAGTAGGAACTCATTGCCATTACAACAAAGAAATAATATGCAATGGAAAGGAAGCAATAGTAGGATGTAAATAGTAATAAACAAATTTTAGGAAAAAAGCACTGCCGAAAAAAATACTCCTTAAATACTCATTTTACTGCCTTTTTATCTTTTACTATTCTGATTTTTATTCTGTAAGTTTTTATTTTAAATATTTAAAGAAAAAAACTTAGGTTTTGAAGTACTAGATATTGCGCGATCTTTTGTGTTAGATTGGAATTATTGTTAATTGTAAAATAAATAATCATAAAAGAATATTTAAAAATGCTACCCCTAATTAAAACTTTAATAAGCGAGTGAAACAATAGAGATTTAAATAAGTTATAAAATAAACCACACTCATAGAAGATAATCAATTTAACACAATAATTATGCATATCGCTCAAAACTATTTTCTTTGTGTGTATAGTGTTTGTATGTACTGTAAAAATATACCTATGTATATCTCAATTTTTCAAGAAGTCAAAATGCCAAGTGCAGCAGTGATAAGTACTAATATTGTTTACGTCGGAATTCATCCTTCGTCGGACAAAAATATTGATTGATTGAATTTTAAAATTTCTTTTATGCTAATATTGCCTTTCTACAATTTTAAATATTTACCAAAAATAAAGATCCTACATCAACACACACACACTTTGAAACCTCGATTTTCTACTGCCATGATCTTGTATCTATATTAAGTGTCTAGTTACGTTAAATATTTTCACTTTTTCTAATTACCTCTTTTATTGATAAGACTAAAATACCATTTGAAAGCTCAAATTTGGTTTAAGTGTAAAGACATATTTTGTATTTTTTTATGTTAGTTTGTATTTATATTATTTTTAAAGCTTGGATTTGTGATAAGTATGTAATAAAAATATTGTATTATAAATATATTATGTCTCATTATAGAATAGAATAGAATAGAATAGAATATGTTTTATTTCCAAATAAGTACATAATATGTACATAGGTTCGTCAATTATAAACCAAATAAATCAGATACAAAAACACAAAGACAAATAATTTTGTATGTTGTTACATACAATGTCAACATATCAGACAAGAATAAAACCTATATATAAAATACAACTTAATCTAAACAATATAAACATATATACACATATAGGTAAAAACGCTCACAATACAAATATAAAACAAGCAAATCATTTATCTAGAAATTTTAGAAACCAATGGCAGTCTCCAGAACAATGTAATTAAAAGTCAAGTTATTTGGCCTGCTAAAAATTCTTTTAGCGAATAAAACGCACCATCGATGAGAAACTTTTTGACAGCATTTTTAAATTTACCACCACGTAGGGCTCTAAGATTTGGAGCTAAATTGTTGTATAGGTTTATACAATTATACATTGGCGATCGCTCATAGAAAGAAGTTTTGTGTTTGGGTACCAAAATCAAATCTTTTACTCTAGTGTTGCTGTTTAAATTTAAATTTGTAAACAGATGTCTATTTTTATTTACAAACGTAAGACATTTATATATATATATATAGACGCACGGGAAGGTTAAAATTTGTTTATTAATAAAGGTAGATTTGCATGAGTCTACATATCCCATATTAAAAATAAGTCTTAATATTCTTTTTTGAGCAACGAAAACTCCCTCACACAGACTACTGCAACCCCAAACAATTACATTGTATGTAAGAAAACTGTAAGCTAATGAGTAATAATCGGTCATCAGACTCTCTTCACTTAAAGTGTTTTTTAATTTTAGAATAGCATAATATGCGGAGTTTAGCTTGGCACAAACATGACCAATGTGCACATCAAAAGTACAGCCTGAATCTAGATAAGTACCCAAAAATTTAACAGAATCTGAGGCCTTTACATTATTCTCTACAAAAAAATAGTCTGGTACTGGCTTACGAATATGCATATTTACAATGACTGTTTTTTCTGTATTTAAAATTAAGTTATTTTTTTGACACCACACTTCAAAGTCATGTTGCACCATCATCATACTTGCTCCAAGCTCTTCCAAGCTGTCAGACACGACCACAACTGTTGAATCATCCGCATACATTGTCAGATTATTAGCTTTTAAATGGTTTGAGACATCGTTAACATAGAGTATAAAAAGCAGTGGCCCGAGGACAGAACCTTGCGGAACTCCCAAGTGTACTGCTTTAGTATCAGAAAAAAGTCTCCCCATATTTAACAATTATTTTTCTATCAGTCATATAGGACTCAATCCAGTTAAGAAGAGTACCCCGTATGCCCATATTATAAAGCTTTGCTATAAGGAAAGATATATTTACTGTGTTAAAAGCAATTGACAAATCAAAAAATAGGGAAACAACAAATTTTCCCTGATCCAAGCTTTTATAAATAAAATTTAGAAGGTTAAATGACGCAGTCTCTGTAGATTTTCCAGGAAAGAAACCATGCTGACACTCTTCTACGATGCCGTATCTTCCAACAAAATGAATTATACGGCGATAAACAACTACCTCAAGCACTTTGGAAAATATAGATGGCAAAGTTATTTGTCTATAGTTCTCTATATCGGTTTTATCATTTTTTTATAAACTGGAACTATATTTACGGTCTTTAGTACCTGAGGAAACACGCCCTCTGATAAGCTAAGGTTTACGAGATCACTTAGTAGGGGGCCAATCAACTGACCAATGGACTTTAGTAGTTTAGAATTTATACCATCAGTGCCTGAAGAATTCTTATTTTTAAAGTTACTAATTATGTTTCTTATCTCAGTCTCATCAGTGTTTGTAACCACTATTGAATTGCTCAATAAGGGACCAACTGTACATATGGTACTACTTGTACCATACTTATTAATTAGTTTTTTTCTGAGACATTGCTGCAGTAATTTACAAATTTGTTTGCTATATCGTGTGGTTCAGTGATTAATTCATTATTAATAGTTAACTGAATAGCGTGATTATTAATACTGTCGATTTAAAGGTTTCCTTTAAAACATACAGGGTGTCTCACAACAAACTGCGGTGATCGATTTCTCAAAAAGTAGTCTTTGGAAAACTTAGAAAATTAAGCTACTTTGTAAGGTCATTGGAGGGCATACGACTAAAATATTTTTACAGTAGACTTATTAGTAAATATTTTATTAAAGTCTATAATAAACTGCGCCAAAAAATCGACTTGTATATCGAAAATATTGTTCAAGGTGACAATAAAATATTAATCTTAAGAGGTCCATCTTCGAGACAAACAGTTTTTTGACAACAATCTTGTATTTACGCAAAACTCGCAAATTGGTGATCTAAAAATTCTACCAACAAACATTTTTAAAGAAAATTAAATTCTCTAAAGAAAGCTCTCTTCGTAAGTTGTCGTCAAATAAGCCCTATGTAATCGAGTTTTGAACATCGAACTAATTTTTCAATTTAGTTTCTCCAGTTTGAATTTTTGTTACTACTACCAATATTAATATTCAAATAAATCCGATACATATTTTTAAAGGAAATTAGATGCGCTACAAAAACGTCCCTCAACATTTTTTAATAAATTCATTTCTTCGAAAGTTATTCGACGTTGAAATTACTTTTTGATATAATATTCAACATTAAATAACTTTTAAAGGAGTGAATTTATTAAAAAATGTTAAGACCTTTTTGTGGGTCATCAAATTTTATTTAAAAATATGTGTTGGATTTATTTAAATTTATAGTAGTAACAAAAATCCACACTTAAGAAACAAATTGAAAAAAATCAATGTTAAAAGCCCTATTACATGGAAACCATATGGAAACGGATTATTTGACGACAATTTACGAAGATAGCTTTTTTGTAGGAAATTTAATTTTCTTTAAAAAAGTGTGTATTTCCAAGTTTTGCAAAAAAAAGATTGTTGACAAAAAACTGTTAACCTTAAAGATAGACCTATTAATATTAATATTAACGCCTGAAACCTTGACAATATTTGTTTTGTCACCTTAAACAGTATTTTTTAATATATTTTTCAAAAAAAAAAGTTGTTTTTTTGGCTCAATCTACTCTATATAACATATCACTTTCAGGATGCTCCTCAATATAAACCGTCTCGCGACGATAATTTTGTCTTATGTCTTTAATTCCCTCCTTACTATCTTGATAAGCCTCATCAGGGGAAATAAGAACTATTTCATTCGAGCCAATTTCTTGGGTTTGAATAACATTACCTTTTTCATCTAAATCTTCTATACTAATTATTATTTTTCGGTTTGTGGTTGCTTGTTCAGTATGCTGTATTTCCTCTTCTTGTAAAACAGTCAATTTATATCCCTCTGCTTCATTCGTATCATATGTAACATTATAAGTTACTGCTGTCGGATTTTTCGTTGCTTTCATAGATTCGCTTTTTATCATTTCTTCTGTCACTTCCAAACTCTCATAACGCACTGTTTGAAGACGACAGATTCCGTCGGAATCTTTCCTATACCTGGAAAGTAATGTAATGTTAATACTATTATTATTACACACCCCTTAGTGCCGTTTCACATGAGACGTCAAACGCGCTTTACGCTCTACGTCTGACAATAGTTTTTACTTAAAAATAATGTAGGTAATCTTTCAGATGAAGACGCTTTGCAACTTTTGTCTGCTGGCGCGAAATTTATTACAAGTATTTAAGCTGTAAAATACCGCTGATATCATAAAAATTATTACATCCAACTGACCAAATGTATCTTGTCCATGATAGTACAATAGTTTTGACAACATAAATGTCAGTAAACCTTTTTTGTATACTGATTGAGCAAGCAGTTTTGGTACATCGGCGAGCAATAGAATACCAAAACAAGGAGTATTAGTCACGCATGTTTAATGCCGGGATTTAGTTAGATTGTCTCTTTTCCTCACATTGCCTATGTGTTATGTTATTTCTCTCTTGGGTGACGCCTTCAAATCAGTAAATAAATTTCATCAGTGCCGAAATTAAATATATTTTACCGTTCTATTGTGTAATTAATGAAAACAACGATTTTCTTGCCATATATTTTATACTGTTATAACTTACTTACTTAGGGTGGTATAAAAATGTCTTGAAACTAAGACTGCTAAAGCAAATAATGCTTTCTATCTAAACCATACCAATGAATTGTTCATAGTGTTTTGATTGAGTCAGATCTCTTTTTTGTACAAAAGAATTGTACAATGTTGTCTACCTAATTCTTTTTGAAAGAATGTCTCATGTAATTAATACTTATACTTACCTAAATCGGGAGTGTCCAGAGGGCCACTGAAATTTATGATATTTTATTAAATGAGACGTAAGGAAATCACCTCGTTTATATAATGTCTGGCATACTTGACATTCGTATAATGGCTTTTCCTAGAAACATAAAAATGCAAATTATTACTAATACTCAAAGGACTTCATAGATAGAAAAATCAATAAAAATATTTATTTTAGTTAGTTCAGAATTTTTCTAACATTCACATAAAAACAAATAAAAATATTCTAATGAAAAAATAGTAAATTGTGCAACATTTTTTATAAAAAGGTGTATACGATGGTGGAGTTTGCCGGACGAGGCGTCAGCCAAGGCCAGCAACCACTAAGAGTGCGAAAATATGCTGTGCCTACAAGTATCTTTTCTCCGATCAATGATTCTTTAAAATTTTATTATATTTATATTTCCTAGTTCTTTGAAACCGATTAAAAGGAACACCAGAAGAGTGGGATTTGACTGTTGATATGACATGTATAACATTTGACAGATTTGTTGTGCTTTCTTTGGTTTATGTGCTTGTCTTCCATGGTTTGTATTTATTTTTTCGGATTAATTAGTTAAACACAATAAACTATTACACGTTTTATTTCAAATATAACCAAGTATAATTACTATTTGCCCTTTGATATATGTCAATAGTGTCAGAACACTCTGTGCCCCTTCTGCGATGATAATGCATGAAAGGCAGGGGGTGAGGTAATAGAATGTTTCTGCAGAACAACATTATAAAAGAAACACTTATGGTGTCGATCCGTTCGTGTTGATCTAAAGCATAAAAGGAATACACCAACTGTTTTGTATTGTTGATTGACTTGACAGACGTCATCAGTGAATATTTAAAGCATGGAAAACGCCTTCTATTTGGAGAAATAATACATTTTGGAGGTAAGAACTATTATTGGAAATATATAGATTTTCGTCCGATCGGAAAAAAGCTCATTTCCTACGAGAATTTAAAACATTATTCCTTTTTCGGTAATAATAAATAGTAAAAATAAACAACTTACAATTTTGTGAACTTTCCGTTGATGACTGGCTAATCCAACTTTACTTTTACATCCAAAGTCACACTTATCGCATTTAAATGGCTTTTCTTGATGTGTTAACAGGTGTGTATTAAGGTTGCATTTGGTAACAAAACTGAAAAAAATTGAAAGCATTGGGTAAATATCACGAATTGAATGTGTTCATATTCATTTTTAATTCATATTTATAAATTTATTTTATAATAAGCCTATACTTACTCTTGTGCTAAGACCAAGACCTAAGCTTTTCAGTAGAGTAGAGCAATGTTTCCGATTATTTTTTTGTTTTATCTTTTTACAATAATCCAGTGTTTTTAGCAAGTTTGTACTTTTAAATTGTCCAGCTTTTTAAGATTTTCCATAACTTTCATAAAAATTTCAGTTATCAATCTTTATTCTTTATGATAAAAAGAAGAAACGTATTACACCTATTATACATCAGAACACCAGAATAATAAGTTATTATGTAGTTGTGTTTGTTGTGGCAAATTCGTCAAATAACACCACTCTATAAAGTAAGAATAAAAACATACTCAGAGATGTAACATGTATGGTTTTTGGTCACCTTAACACAAATCCTTGGTCAAAATTTTACCATCAGATCACAACCTTTTCTAAACCTTAAAACACAACAAAAAACACGATTTTGACAGTTTTCTGTATGTTAGTCAAAATTAATGGTGCTGCGCTGGACAAAACTAACCTCGTATTCGTGTTCCCGTTTTTTGTTTTTTTTTTTTGAGTTGTCCACTATTTTGGTCTAGGTGTGCGATATGGTTTTCTTTGTATTTTTGCTCCCTGAGCACGAATCCTTGGTCAGTTTTGCTCCAGCACCCTCCAGTCAACAAAAAGTCGTTAAAAAAAAACCGTCAAAACTGCTGATTTTTTTAGATTTTTTTAAGTTAGAAAATATTGGGATTAAATTCTGATCACAGATTTGTGTTAAAAAGAAAAAATATATTTAAAAACCATAAAACACATCTCTGGTTATGATACATTTTTTAAATTTGTATAGTGGCGTAATTTTCCAAGTCAACAATAAAAATTTCCTGACTTTTGGTGCCTCTTTAACATTTTCTTAACACAAAACAAAATCCCTCATCTATTTAAGTTTTCCATGTTTTCTTAGGTTGCAAAGAACTCTGTAATTTCATTGAACTAATTAAAACTAATTACAATTTTATTTTCTTCTTCTTTTAAATTTCTGTCACAAAATCACTAAATCTGTCTTAAACACATTTTTATAGATTACCTAGTATAATGTATTTAAAATATGTTGAAGCTTACCTTTTTCACAAATATGACATGAAAACGGTCGAACGTCCATATGTTTATACCTATAATGTTTGGCTAACATGGAAGGTTTGGGACTTGTCATATTACAGATAGTACATTTATATTGGTTTATATGAGACCTCATATGATCACTAAGTATTTTCTCACTAGAAAAAGTTTCAAGCATTGTGAGCATTGATAACTTCTCACTGAAATATAAAATATTACAAAGGTATAAATTTGAATAGGAATAAACTGTTCACCTCAAACTTTTGTAAACAATGTCATTTTTAAGTAATATCGTCGTCAATATCACGAAGTAGCGTATCTCACTTTTTTAAAATTTCACTATAGTGCTTTTTAGGTACAAGTTAATTATTAGATTTCTATAATTTTAAAGCTATTAAAATCTTACTTATGCCAATTCGTGATATTAAAAAACAACTTCTTTTAGTAATAATACTGGATCTAGTCAATTTTCCTGAACTTCGTCATATTGCCGACGATATGTGGTCAAAAAATCACTGAACTAGAAATTCATTTTAGAAGAATCAAATAAAACTCTAAGTTGAGGTTAGATAAATTACTTTGTAATATATTTGTCATGTCTAGGGTGTGCTTTTCCCACACCACCTAAAAAAGGATTTTTTAGTGCTGGTGAATTATCCTGATCAATTATAGTCCCAGAGCTAGTGAACCTTTCGAGTAACGTTAGACCTGTAAGGCTAGAAATTTGTATAGGGATGAGTCATAGCATGCTAAGTACGAAAATCATCCACTGGCAGGCATCAGCCGTGCACATCATCACCCTGTATATTTTTGAAAGTTAAAAAATAATAAAACCAATAAAACTTGGAGCTGTAAGCTTGAAATTTTTAGGATTTAGTTCATTCATAGTAAGGTTTGAAAAAAAATTACAGGCGTTTTCAATGAGCACAAGTACCTGCCAGGCGAACTAAAAGGTTTGGCTGATGTGGATGGCCATATTTCAAAAGTAATAAAGTTAGATTAGCCTAATTTGGTGTTTTCTTAAAGCTCTTTTTAAGATCTTTTTATTGGTATCTAATATATTATACCTGTATATTGTCACCAGTATCACGGTTACAAAGATATTTAAAAGGGCTTTAAGAAAACATCACATTAGGTAAATCTAACTTTATTAGTTTTAGAAATATGGCCATCTAAATAGGCCACACCTTTCAGTTCGCCTGACAGGTACTGTGCTCATCGAAAACGCCTGTCAATTTTTTTCAATACTTACTATGAATGAACTAAATCCTAGAAGAAATTCAAACTTACAGCTTCAAGTTTTTTGTTTTTATTATTTTTTTAAACATTCAAAAATATACAGGGTGATGATGTGCACGGCTGATGCCTGCCAGGTGATGATTCTCGTACTTAGCATGCTATACAATCACTATACAAATTTCCAGCCTTACAGGTCTAACGTTACTCAAAGGGTTAGTTTAGTTCACTAGCTCTCCTACTATTATGTTAAAAGTATCATCCTGTCTAAATTAGAAATATTAATTGCAAAAACTAAAAAAATGTAAGAAAAAATTACTTACTATCTGATTTCAGTTGCCTCTTTCGGTGATCACTAAAAGTAGTTTTGGTGGTAAACAGGCTCAAGCATGTGGGACAAGCAATCATTTTCTCCCTTGTATGTACTCTAACATGCTCTCCTAATTTATAGCGGGTAGAAAAATTGCAATTGCATCCTACAAAAATAGAGTTAAACAATGTCATGTGATACTTTTTACTTCTCGACAGTGGGTGTGTGTGTCAATTTCTGAGTTGATATCGAGTGTCGAACTAGACCACCGGGCAAATGCCCGGTGGACCCACTACTTGGGGCCACTGGGGGTCCACTCACGGAGGTAAAATGAGGAATAAATCCAAAGTAATAAAAAAATGGGATTAAAAGGTCTGCAAATTACCATATGCAGTATGTAGTTAAACAAATTAAATATTAAAAACATTTAAAAAGCCCGAAATTATTGATGTTTTCTATGTTTTTTATGCAATGAAATGTTTGTTTATTCTTGCACTCATATTTTAATAACACGATGGCCACTTTTTAAATATATTTATTTGCGTTTTGTTTGTGTAGTGCTACCGAAATCTATGTAAAAAAACCTTTAGGAGCCAAATATAATGGAAAAACTAAAAATATGGGCTTTAATACAGGTATTAACAGGAGGCAAATTGTAAGAACAATATTTGAAAAATTTAGTTATAAATATACAAGAATCGATTTAAAAAATAAAAGTCCTTTTTGTAATGTGAACGTGATATATTAGATTGGTGATTACGTATTTTTTTGCTGGTCACATAAGTTTTCAACAAGTAAGAACTTTTTAATTCTAATAGAAATAATTTAGACGAAAATAATGCCGACCTTATCGACAAAAACATTTTTTATTGAACAAGTACAAATAATATTTATTGACTCTGTTTAATCTGTCGTGTATTATATGTATTAACATTTTCTTACACTCATCTGATCTCATAGCGATCACTATCAAATCTAAAAATTTTGGAGACGAAACTAAGGATAGCGAACCTACAAGATTTTCTATACATATTATGTAGAATAAGATTCAATAAAAAAATAACGATATTAGTGCTAATATGGGCTCTACTTCAAGTTAATAATTTTAACAGTTTTATGTTAATCCCCTTACTGCATACAATATGTCACCACAAAAATCTTCATACTCCATTTCCAAGCACCATTTACTTTGTATATATCTATTTTTGTAATATAATTAGCCAAATATCCAAATTTATGAAAACAATAATAAAGTTATTATTTAAAGCTTTATTATGCTTTTTTATATATTTGGTTACAGAGGTACTTATTCTAATGAAAAAAATACAAACTACATGGTGCTCAAAATGAGGTACGGAAACTTTTTGTGCTGACTGTATATTTGATTATTAAAATTTAATATAATGTAAGTTTAATAACTACCAAATAGTTTTCTACCTGGGGCCATTTTAAAATTTTTCCCGGTGGTCCAAATGGTCCCCAATCAAGACACTTTTGATACCTTTATTTTTTTTTTTATTATTAAAATTTGATATTATTATTATTTTATATTGAGTAGTAATCTTATTAAAACACATTTATTGCTTGGCTACTAAAATATTGTTTTTATGTCCTAAATAATTTCAGTAAATTAATAATTCCTCTATACAAAAGATATCGCTGTTTAAGAAGAAAACCGCCACAACTCCATTCAAAAACAAAGAAAGGTTGATGCAAAAATATACAAGAGATTAAAAAGTTGTAATATTAATTGCTTAATCACAAAAAAATATAAAAACAATCATTCGCGTACTTTTTTTCTCATTAATATAAGTTGCGGTGCCCACCGAGACGCTACTGGACCCAATAATAACAATCTGGTTAGGGCTAAATAAGCGCCTTATTACTTTAAATAGATGTACCATATTTTATCCAAATTGGCCTAACCATATTAAAAATATTTACTAAAAAAAACTGATTTTTTTCATAAATTAAACGCCTCATATCTCAGTAAGGAAGCAACTCCGGACATATGTTTATAGGATTTTTTTTTCTAAATAACATAAAGAATCACACCTTAAAGTTTGATCCCATAGTTCTGAAACACCCTGTATAAGGAGCTCCAAATCAAAGCATAGTTTATGATAAAACACAATTTTTAGAATACCACTCTATTTTTATTGCGCATTTTCTACTAATGGATAAAGTTTTTTAATCGAAATATATTATATTTATACATTTATAATATAATATCGTCAGTGTAATTCGCAAAGTGCGTAACTCCATTTTTAGAAATTGTGGAGAAGCATTTTTAAAGCGAAATTTTACAGTGATGTGTGGTAGCATAAACTAAAAAAAATAATTTATTATAAAGAAAATATTATATTCCTTCATATTATTCATATGAAAGAATATAATATTTTCATTCATATTAAGTTTTTTTATCATATCGTAGCCATTCAGTTATGACATTGTGTTAACATAAAAACAAAATCTTATGTTATTTTAAATGGAACACCATACATATTTTTTTAACCTTAAAATTAATTCTTTCGCTTTAAAAAACATAAGCTAGGGTTATTTAAAAAATAACAGATTTATTAATCTTTTAAAAATTTGACTGCCTAACAATGAAAATTTGCTACAAAGAAAGTTACAGAAAAAAAATACGGCAATGGGCGCCTTTTTGTTTTTGAGCTAATGGAATGTCACAACAAAATGGCAAAGAGATGAGAAAAATCTTTAACAAAATCTATTGTAAAAGAAGAATTTCCGACTTCCATTGCCTTTATTAATTTATTTACACAACGTTTCGAGCAGTACAATCTCTGTCTGTTCTCAAGTGTAAACTCGGTTTACACAATGGAAGTCCGAAATTCTTCTTTTACTAGTGAATCATTGTCTTCCACATTCAGACAAACAAAATCTATGCCTAGAAGTGAAAACTGCATCATGATAACTTTATTTGTTCTTAAGTTATTTGCGATCAAAATGGGTTGAAATATTTCACCCTATATTTCTCTACCAAAAAAGAAAATCACTTACCAGTCCACAGACATGGTATAACCTCATTAAAACCTATTTCTTTTCCAGATGGCGCTGAATTTATGTGAGTTTCCATGTGACCAAAAAATTGAAAATTAGTTCTAAAAACAATATTACAATCATCCCATTCACATTTAAATCCGTTTATGCTGGTTTCAATTGTATAATTTGGTTCTAAATTACAGTTAGGCAGATTATTTCTTTCCACCACATTTTCTCCCATATTTATTAATTTGGCCAGATAGCCATGGTAGGAAATATGAGAAAGAAGCATTTGAACTGAAGATATTCCAGTTGAATTAGGACACTTTGTCCATTTACACTCAAGATCAGCTAGAAAGAGAAAAAATGTAGTATATACAGAGTGTCTTTACCAGGTCTGTACAAAATGTTAACATATACTCCTAGCCAAACTATAATGATCTAACGCAATTTGCCTTTGTGGAAAAGTTGATGGTTTGCTAGCTACAGGGTGTCAAAATTTTTATTTTATTTTAGTTATTTTTAAATATTTTATTTATTATTGGATTTTTTTCACAATTTTTTTAAAAGTAAGAAATATAAAGCTGTTTATATTTCTGCTGTTAAATATAGAAGGAGCCACCTGCAGGTCTTTGCTTTTGTTCAAAGTGTCATTACTTCTTTTTGCCTTGGTATATTATAATTCTAGTAGATAATGTTTATGCTTCCATATCTGTTGCATAAAAAGGTATACTTGATAAATATCGCTACGAGCAACCGTTTCCAAAATATTTTAGCTTAAAAGTTTTATTTCACATAAAAAAATTCCGTCCCATTTCGTTATGCTTTGTTTATGCCACCCGGGTTTCTCTGAAAAGTCTGTAGAAATTCATACTACAATTTCCTTACGCCAAAATACAACGATTTAACCCAATTTGCCTTAGTTGAAAAGTTGTTTTTTTGCGAAATACAGGGTATCCATGTAAAAAATACATGGAAAATTTGACACCGTGTATCTTGCTAACAGCAACATTTCGACTGGAGTAAATTGCTTTAGTTTCATTGTATTTTGCCCTAAAAATTTGTGGTAGCCCCGATAAAGCGTGAAAAAATGCAGTGAAAACTTTTGTATGGAATAAAATGTTTAATCTGCAATATCTCACTCTACATTTTCCGACAAAAACATTAGCATATTTTGATTCCCCACTCCAAACCTTTTAATACTATTTTTTGGAAAAATTTCCTATAATAAATAGAATGTTTAAAAATAACTAAAATGAAATAAAATCTTTGACACCCTGTATCTTGCAAACGATCAACTTTTCTACTAAGGAACTCTACTGACTGTAAATTTCGTTAAATCGTTGTATTTTGGTCCAAGAAATATGTCGTAGTATTTTGTACAAACTTTTAAAAACACTCTGTATAAATTTTAATTTGGCATATTGGCTAATTTACATCAAATATAAACAAACATATTCATACTAAATTTAGAATAAGGAATTTATTAAAAATATATAAACGCATATAAATATTTAGGAATTAATTAGTAGTATTCTCCACTTTTATGTATTTGTAAGCAAATTTAATTATGAGATTATCGATATACTGTTTAAATAAATAAATAAATAAAGTATAACCGATTCCAATTCCAATATTTCAGTTAATTTATAAAAACATGTTTTACAGAATATCACTAAAAAGCGTTTTTTTTTAATTTAATTCCTAAGTAAGACAAAATTGCAAAATTAAATATCACACAGTTTGCTATTATATTCATAGTGAATTCACGTAGTCGCCCTAGTGCGCACTAAGCTCGAATTCTGGCAGTGCAGTGAAAATTTTTATATTCTCCCAGAAGAGCTGTATTGTCTAGCAATAAATGTGCGTGTTCAATGAATTTGCCTGCACTCCAAGCGATCAATTTTCGTATTCACGGTTCTAATATTACACTCGGGGATTTGAGGTTTTTGGAACCGTTGTTTTTGGTGGTGTGGCAAATGGAAATTAATATTGTTTTTCTTTTCGTGTGCTAGTCGATTTTTATTTGACATAATTAATATTTCTTAGAAAAAAAAACCATGGGTAGTGAATTAGGAGACTGCAAATAAATAATAAAATAAAAAATGAAAATTAAAAAATAATAAACGATAGATAGGAGAGATCAAGTTCGGCTTGAAGTCCTATTCACGCGATACTTTAACCAGACTCGGTGACAATTCGCATTTTCTCGTTTCGCTCTTGCTCTTACAAAAAGCAACGTGGCATCGATTTGGTTCGAATTTTAATTGAACTGGTGCAGAGCAAAATTAGAATTGGTCGCTCCAACTGCCTGTTTTATGAATTTACTATGGGAACTATGAACTTACAATTATCAACATTGATATGTGACTGTAAATGTGAGTTAAAAGTTTCATTATCATTAAAAATGCAAGAACAACCATTCCATTCACATTTCAAACTCAAAGTTTCTTCTTTAAAACGAATTCTAATTCCAGATCGTTTTCTTTTAGGAATCTGGAAAACAGATGTGTTAATTAGACAGTTCTTGTCAGCAACTGTTAAACAATATTGCCAGTATTAATTAAGTAATAATAATATTCCTGCACAAAATTTAATTTGACTAAAAAATACATTATTTTGTATATTTAATTATTTTTTTTTTAATCAAATTTATTTAGGTATCATTATCATTAAGGATAATGTTGAAAAGCAATATGGCTTTTGTAACCATAGGAAATCCCATGATTTCGATACCTTTAAATATCGGCTTCCCTATTGATTTCACAACAAAATTGTATAAGACTATTTTGAAGAAGTTGATAACATAAGCTCACACACTAAAATTTGACATTTTTTAATAAGCCAATTAAATGTTATGTAAAAAAAATATATAAAATTTGAAAAATGACAAGACGTCATATTCATTACTGGTGTATGGATGGCCAGATTATTTGGCAGTTCGGCTTTAAAAGAAACTGCCATTAAAAATTAAAAGCTACCGCCTAGGCTTTCTAAAACAAACATTAAGAAGACTCAATTGAAAAATGTCATTTACAGTGTGAAAGAATTTTTAAATGTTAACTTTTAATGTTTTTCATATTCTTAATTGTGTTTTTATTTCAAATAAATTTTAACATATTTCAAAAGTAACCTCTGTTGACATTATTTCATTATTATGTATTATTTAGTGACATTTGTAAATACTGTATGTATATTAATATGAAATATATTATGATTATAATTTATGGTATGCAACAATTTTACAAATAGTTTTTCTTAAATAACTTTTAATTGGATTATTAGAGAATAATTAAATTGAATGTGTTCGCTTACCTTATCAATGTCTTTAAAATAGTCTAATACAATTTTGTTGTAAAATCAATAGGAAAGCCAAATATTTGAAGGTATCAAAATTTACATGGGATTTCCTATGGCCAGTCTGGCGATGCACCACCCACTATATATTTTAAAGTGATATTGCTTAAATTATCTGCAATAAGTATAAAAAAACTCTCACCTCTTCTTTTACCTCATCATCTATGACAAGTTCTGATTCTGATGGGGAAGAATCTTCATCTGAAAATCTATGAAGTGTAAACTTTTTGCGTTTTTTCTGCTTTTCTTTTGGTACTACGTTTTGAAAAACAGCTAAAGTTTTAGTTTTTACACCTTCTTTACTATCTTCCATGGTAATAGCTTATTAATGCAGTGTTAAGATTTAAATGTTTATTTCAGCTTATTACTTTACTTCTCTACAAACATCTGTAACTTTAAAAACTCTGTTTCTACAGTGCATACTGGTACAATGGATGCAGAGTCCTCTTGAATGTCTTCTGTAAGATTTTGTTCTACCCAGGGAAAATCCTAAAAATTTGAATATTTAGTTTTAGTAGTACAACAATGCCTATACTGCATACATTATACAAAAGTAAATAAAAGATACATCTGCCGTCCTTAGCTAAAACGTCCTAACTACATTTTTAAAAATGTTGGGCTATATGCAAATACCAGTTATTCTATGGATTATTTGTCTATTCTCCCAAGTTAATAATGTCCTAACTTCATTGTGTATGTTGTATCAATGAATTTAGGATGTTGGTATTTGGGAGAATAAATAAATAATGCATATAATAACTTTTATATGCATACAGGGTAAAGTGACGACACGTCCCGATTTTGGCGGGACAGTCCCGCTTTTTGAGGAATGTCCCGCGTTCCGCCGATTTAAAAAAATGGCCCGATTTTTTGAGAAAGTTCCAACTTGGAGTAGTACTGCGTTTATTCATGGAGGTAAGAACCTTTTTTTTCTCTAAAAATAATTTGGGGGATAAAAGATAATTTCCCATGAAAGAATTTGAGAAGTGAGGACCTTTTTTTTTTGCGCTTTAAAAATTTTGTGGAATAACCAAAAATTACACCTTATTTGACTTGTCCCGATTTGGATGTTTGAAAATGTGGTGACTTTAATATAGGTCAACATTTTTAAAAAATGTAGTTAGAACATTTAAACTAAGGACGGCAGAAATTTATTACATAGAATTAAAAAGACTTAAGTAGTTTGGATTTTCAGAAAATAAAACGACAGGATGAATTCCTTTATAATAAATTAAGCAGAGCCGTACACAGGAAGAGGCAATGGGGGCAATTGTAGACACTAAAATTTCTGAAATGGCTTGTTCTGTTGAACTGGTGGTCATGTGAAGCTTTATCTTTTAAATAAAGCATTATTCATTTTCTTGTAATATGTGTTACTAAACAACCAAAACCAGTAAAAAAAAACTTTGAATTATCGTTATTTATGGTTTTTAAATATGTTTGCTTAATATAAATGTTGTAAATTTAAACTTAGGTATGGGTTTAACTTACCTCATAAGAAGGGTCCTCGTTAAATTCTAAATTTGAAGTAAAAGCTGTCTGTAATTGAATGCTAAATGTAGCATTAGAAGGTAATTCTTTTAAATATATCTGAGAGGCATGTAACTTTAGAATAAAATTTCTTAAAGATTGTTCTAAGTCCACAAAAAACACATCACTAAAAATTATGTTAAATAAACATTTACTAGAGTTGTTTGAGCCAAGGTTTGTGCCCTTTACAAATATAAGTATCCATTTAAGTATTGAAATTTTTAATACTGAATTCAATATAAAATATAAAATCATATGCTTGTTTTTGTATATAAATAAAATACCTTTCACATAGATCAGAAAGTTCCAATACATCAAATACAAATTTCTCTAAAACAATATCATCACACTCAAAACATACAAACAGCCTTTTAAGTTGCTTTTTTCCGCAATGAAAAGCAACAGCCCTTAAACAATTTTTAATATAATCTCGTACACCAGGGTGAATAGCCTGATATACTGTTACTCCATATTTCTTTTGGGTACAAAAATAGTGTCCGGATAAAGTTTCCTAATGTAAAGTATGTTGTGTACTGCTACCTCAAAAACTCTGTGAGAATGTCAACTACAGCTAAAAATGTAAATCAAAAATTGAATTATTAATTCTAATGCCTTATTCCAAACTAATTTATTCCGTAAAATTTCGGGTAGTTTTCAATAAAAAAATGCCTAATAATATTATAAAATAAATACATATATATCTAACACAAATATGAAGAATGAATCTGAAATTATCAATTAGAACACTAATTATCGTACTCACATATTTTATCGTCGCCTGAATTCATTGATTTACAAACATAGAATTTTAATCCTCAGTAAACGGCTGTACAGGAGGGTCAGGAGAAAAATCCGTATTATTTGTAATTGTAGATTTACAA
Organism: Listronotus bonariensis; assembly: GCA_014170235.1. Lineage (NCBI taxonomy): Eukaryota > Metazoa > Arthropoda > Insecta > Coleoptera > Curculionidae > Listronotus > Listronotus bonariensis. The sequence continues at coordinate 55,686 of JACEGR010002155.1, read as the reverse complement.
ATTAAGTTTAGTTTTGATTTCTGTTGATTGCTTGCGCGAGGGTTACTTAATTTACCCCCTATTTATGCTGTGTTGCTGGGTAATTGTCAAAATGAGTTGTGTTGCTACTCGTCAATTGCCAGCTTCAGGCAGCCCATTTTAAAGCATAACAAAAGGCAGGGCAACCCTTCTTCATAGCTTACATCCTAAACCTAGTTTAAGGCGTCTGTTCCATGTTAATATGGTTCAAAATATTTGAATACTTATTCCTATCTAACTCTCATATTTATATTATCATTTCAAGTGCGGTTTGAACCACTCCGATGAATATGGTTAACACGAAAAAATGACCTTAATTAAGATTAGTTATGGGCACAGCTCTTCCATTTAGAGGGGTGTGGTGATGGGTTTCTATTAGGAGCATTTGATTGCTCCTTGATCGCACCAGGAGTAAACTTTATTGTATTCAAAGCAAACTTAATTCTATATTTAAATTAAAGAATAATGGTATGATGATAATATCAAATATGAGAACTTGCCGGAACAAGCAATGCCAAAACCAACCAATAGTGACTGTCCTTCAACGAAACTACAGTAAAAAGCACCGGAACCGGTAATTTGAATGGTTCGAAGCGCCACCGACCGGTCATACAAAGCGTCACATGGTTAGTTCTGGTTAGTTAATTTTTTATTACTTAATAAAACGAATTAAAAAAAAAAAAAAAGATTTAACTAACCAGAACTAACCATGACCTCACCAATGTGACAGTTTTGCATGACCGTCTGAACCAATCAAATTACTCTGGTTCCAGTGCTTTTTACTGTAGTCTCCTCCAACGCTGCTCCGGTTCTAAATCAAATGAAGATGAGAACCAAAATTTAGCACTATTCTTTCTCTCACCACGTGCTGATTGGTTAGAGGGTTAGAAATGTGTTTTAGAGTTGCTAGTTAGAGTTACATCAATTTTAAAAAAATATGTTTTTTGATTTTAATATAAATGAATAAGGGCTTATTGTAATAATATGATAAGCCACAAACACAAAATACCGAATTATTATAAATTTGTAAGTTAAAAATAAGAGGTGTAAAATCAACTCTATCATTATAAATAAACTTGAAACATTTTTTCTTACTTTTATCAGGACAATAACACTTAAAAGTTTTTTTTTTTTAATTGTGGCTTACCATATTTCTGTAGCTTATGTTATTACAATAATTTCAATATATTTTTGTTTGCCATAGATGTATTTTTTAATCAAAACCATTTTTTTAATGCGCTTGCTGATTTATTCTAAAATCCTAAGTTCAAAAATTTTCAGTAAGGAAGCTAATTATACCAAATTTTTATAGACAAATTTAATAAATGAAAGACTTATTTTAATACATGATAAACCACACACACAAAAAACGGAGTTATTAAATTTCTATGTTTAAAAAAATGTATTTAAACAACTATACCGGTATGGAAACCAATCCGCCGTCTTTGGCAAATTCATACGTTTAATCGCTTCCACCAATCTACTATATACTCTCCCGCAATTCACCGCTGCAACAATTGCGCCAATTTGAGCAGAACGAGATCCGGGGCTGCCGGCTCATCGCTTCCGTCGGACCCCACCTAATATATTTACTTTAATTCCCTATGGTCGGTGAGTTGGATTTCACACCTGTATTATCAAAAATAAACTTGATTATTTTTTTATTAGTTAATTAGATATAAAACTTACAAAAACTTTTTATTGTGGCTAATTATATAATTAGTTAAATAAATTAGAGTAAAACAGATCTATGCATGGCACAATGAATACAAACATGAGATCTATGTGGCTTTTCATTCGCTTGTAATAACTTATTGGCATCGTCGGGTTTTACGTACATGTGAAGTACCAATAGAAAATATAAGGGATTTCATTTAGGTTTAATAAATACCTATATAGAAAGATAAAAGAAATATTGCATTTATTTTTTTTAAAAGTTTTATGGTGAAAACATTATGGTTTTGAAATAAAATATTATTATTTTTAAAAAAGTACACCGATTTCTATTAAGTTTACCATGCTGATACCCAGCAAAAGGGATAGAATTCCTCCGAAAGTACCTAAAAAGAAGAACTGTTATTTAACATTGTAATCATACTCTTTCGAATAATCAAGACACAAAGAAAAGTATAAGATCTGGCAATAAAATAATTTATAGTGTATACTTAGTATATTTTTACCCATTTTATATCATTGCTATTTTAACTTTTAAATTTATTACTTCTGATTGACACCATGGGTGTGACACGACAATTTTACAAACTGTAATTGAAGGACTTGGGGAAGAGGGTAAACAAGCCACCTGTTCTCATTTCTGAGTTATTTCAATAATTTAATTAAATCCCTGAAATTGTAATAATTAGGCTTTCACAAAACTGCTTTTGTAGTAGTGTATTTATACAAAAATGTATCAAAATGTAAAAACAAAATCACAAAAATGTATTGGTAACAAAAAACCTATTAAAGTTTTTTATTTCGAGATTTCCTAAATTGTGGCTTGTTAACTTCTTCCTTTAAGGACCTTCAATTAATCACAAACTATCCCTTTTGATATTTTGTGTTTTAATTAAGTTATTTGAACAAAAAACAAGAGACGGTCGAAAGATTGTTTATCTAGAGAAGTATACGTTGAACGTCTTAACCGAAAGGCATTTAAGAGTATTATCAAAAAGATATGTTCTGGTTTATTGTACAGCGATTTTTAGTAAGATTAGTCAGGAGATGACGATGATGGTCCTGGAACAACCCAGCATAAAAAAAACAGAAATTATCCAAAAATACAATTTAGCTCGTCACCTAAACAAGCAACAATATATTAAACTAAATCTGGTACAGCAACCTTTCACCGGGAGCCGGGCGCCAACGGACGGGTTAAGGGAAAAGGGAGCGATTTTAAAGGTGGAGATTTTTTTTGGTCTTTACTTTTTATTTTTAATAGGTTTGTGTCAGTTATACAAAGGGAGAGGAGCCAAGTAACGAGAAAGGGTCGCCATTTAAAAGGTGGAGTCCTTTTTTTGCTCCTGATTTTTTTTGGGGAAAAAAGCAAAAGGGTGCAAAATTTATTCTTTACCTCACTAATAAATTTACCTTGATTCGGCACTAGTACCGACTTACGGTTGAGGCTTGCATTATAACAAATTATAAAGTGCCTTTAAAACTTATTCTTAGTCATTACTTAAGCCAAGGTTTACCTAATCCATCATAGAAAAAAAGATAACGACTATTTTTCATAATGTCTCAAAGTATGTTATTCTAGGCATGGTGTCAAATAAAATGACACAATAGCTTAGGCTAAAATGGGATGTACCTTTAACAAGGCAATTTTATAAAGTAAAAACATATCCATTAAATAAATTTAAAACTCATTTGTAATAAAAACATTTAACATTTATAATAAGATAAGGTATGTAAATAATGTTGACTGTTTTTAATTTAACAACAAAGTTCACGGAAAATATCTTTGCTCTAGGGGAGACTAAGAGCATTCAGCATGGGCCCACCTTGAACAACCTTGGCGAATAGTTTTCGTGTTATATTTACCAACCATCAAGAAGAAAAAGCTTTTGACGTCAAACAACACGTTAAAATAGTCATTTTACACTTTTTAGATGTATTTCAATTTACCCGTGAGTGAGAGTATAAGTATACCTATATAGTTATCATATTTATAAACAACATAGCCAAATTATTGTGTTTCAATAAAAAAATAACAAAATTTGTAGCAAAACTATGTTACTTCGCAAAAATGCACAAATTCTAAATTGATTAGAATTCTTTTGCGGCTGGAGAATTGAACTTGAAAATATAGTACAAAAAAAAATCAGTGATATGCACCTGTACAGTAATTTTGATACTAATTGCAGTGATCATGTTACACGCTCCAACACGTTTAAAAAGTCGCTGCTAAAGCGGGAAATTAAAAAATTATGAAGTGTGTCATTTTACCTGACTATACCATTTTTAGGCCAGTCTCCCCTATTTTTTTTTATGTTCGACCTTACAGGGGGATGGCCCGACAATTTTTCAGGAGTTACTAAGGCCACCCCTGCCCCCTGGCGTTGCCACTGACAGGGTCAGCTAGCTATACCCCAGGACCAGGACCGAAGCGGTCCCATCCTTTTAGATTGGGGTGTGGCCAATAAACAACCATCAAAGTACCTTTTAGAACTTATTGAACTTTTGGACATAAAACTGTAGTGGTGACAAGAGGTGGAATCAAGATTAAGGTATTTTACACAGGACAAATACTGGAGAATTAACTTGCATAATTTCTAGTGCATAAACTGGTTTTAAATTTTTATCGGTACCAGCTTTAAACTGTTAAATAAATAAATTTATTTTGATATTCATCAATTATTTATAAACGTGAACACCTATTCACGTTTAAAAAATGTTGTTGTCGTCATTGTTCATTAAGATGTGGTAATGACGAATTAACAACTTAGAGCTACTGTATCCCGTAAAGTCCTCGTATAGTTACTTTATGACTAGATCATATTATTAAATATTGTCATTATTTACATTGTATGTATCTTACTTAGGGTCTCATACCAAGTTACAGTAACCATTTTTTGTAGACATCTGTATAAGCCTTGTTTGAAAAGACGTGAATCCTTGTACTATTTCTAAAAATAAATATAAATTTCATTTAAAGTACATAATTTTGAATAAAAATTCATAGAACAAAAACAATTAGACCAAAATGTATCGCGTAATTTTAAAATGTCAATAACAGGAAATACAATACCGGGCTACCGGGATCCCTAAATACCGGGATCTTGCATGTCATGCACACAAAAAAAGGTTTCTGTGCATCGGACGCGACCTATCTAGGGGCATGTTTTTTGACCCGCTGAAAATTTGCACCATTTTTTACGTTTCTGCAATTTACTCGAAATTGGAGGGTGTACGGTCTAAAAAATATCCAGCAAATACCTGGACCCCGCGGAATTGCATTCTCTAGTCAATAACCATTATTACAAACGTAATTGGTCAGTAGGAAGATAATTAAGGCGAATTCATTTGGCTGAATATGTTATGACAACTGACTATTGACTATGCCCTTATAAAGGCAATGGTCCTGCGCAGTCAGTGCGTAGTCCTGACTAGGTCCAATATATTCAGCAAGATGAATTTGTTTTTATTTATTTTTAATTTTGCTTATAGGTCGTTATTAATTTTGAATGTCTCATATTTACAAAATATAAGGTTAAATTTATTTTTAATTTCTTATAGTTTCTTACACATCAAATGGATCATCAGAATAATAGCCATTATAATTGGGGTCAATACCATAATTCACCTCATTACATTTCGGCATACAGTTGCAATTAAGAGAATCTTCAATTTCCAAATTCAACTCCTTTATGTCCTGAGCTTCTCTGGGAAAATATCGTAACCACTTGTCTATAAAAATTATTATACGAGCTTCCATTAGAATAACACCTTTTGCCTATTTATTAAAAAATCTAAGTAGAATTAAGTATTTAGAGCTTGTATAATTTCAAATAAATATACTCTATATTCAAGCTTATCGCTCCGATACCGTTAATCATTGGTAGGGGAGCTCAAGAGGGATTTCGGCATTTACTACCGCACGGCACATTAATATATCGGAGGATACCTTGTACCCGGTTAATTACCTCCACCAAAGGGGAGCCCTGGATACAGGGCCGATCATAAAAAACAAAAATATATCCATCAGAAATTGTCGAGTACGTCAGATTAAGATAGGGTGAGTTAATTACATGCTAAAGAGTGTATATTCCACTAATCTGACAATTTGATAGTGACGTAAAGAAAGTAGAGGGCTACAAAAGTCATTTTGACATTTTGAAGCGTGGCTAATTTTTTTATTTTGTAGAAAATAATTTAAGGATAACGAAAAATATATAATCCAATACGATCCGAACGATTTCCACAAGCCGAAATAATTGTAATAGTATTTTTTTTAATATTTAAAAATTTATAGCCGCTTCCCCCACCGATAAAATGGTATACATTATATAATATTTTTTTCTTCTTATTATCTAATCTTTGCAACCCAATATGTCTTTATAACGCTCGAGTAAATCCCCAAATTCCCTACCATAAATTACGTATTTTTTGTACAATGAATAACCTTTCACATCCTGTTAAAAGACATCGGAAATTACCAAAGATACATTTTTTTAATTTTGGCTTTAGGTTTATATATCAACATAGCAAATATCTCACGTTTGTTTATTTTAAATGAAACCCCCTATATATTATTACACGTTTCGATTTTGCTGCAGATTTGTAGTTCCTAATGTATTCTTAGTTGGCCATGATGGCGTTGAAAGACAACCAAATTCTAAAGACGTGTATGTTATTCTACGTGTGTTTTTCAATGCCATCACCGCCATAGCCAACTAAGAATACGTTTAAAACTGAAATTTTAATATGCAGGTTATAAGCCATATAAAAATAATTAATTGAAAATATCTTCATACCCTTATTTTTACTGCGAAATAAGATAAAAATATAAAATTGGGAGTTAAGTTAAATCATTTTTCTCTACTTAGCATAAGAAGGTTTTTGTTTTTTATAATAAATACTAGCCGACCAGTGCCCGCGGTAATTATGTTTTCTTCTACACTTTTTGTTCAATCAAAATAGTGTAGCTTTCTGATTGTGGAAGAATATTCATGATCGGTTCAGTATTTCCAAAGATTAGCCCTTACAACAAACAAAGTTACAAACTTTACCTCTCTATAATATTAGTATGGATTACCTAACAAAAATAATCAATAATTATTAATTACATTTTTTAAATATTTTGTGGGGTTTATGTCCCCCAGTTGATCCTTTTATTATACAAATTTTTTGATCTTCCAAAATGAATAAAATTAATTACTTATAAAATAAATTCCTACCTTTGTATTTGTTTAAACAAGGAATATCAATCAGCGTACAAAAATTAATGTGTTCCTTCCTTGCATGATCAACAGGGAGCATAAAAGGTACACAATTGCATAAATTTAAAATGCTGTTTATTTTGCACGTAATAAAACAGTTGCTGGATGAATACAACCCAAATATTGTGATTTCTTCATCGGAAAATTTACACTTTCTCTGAAAAGACATATCATCGAGAATAAGATTTATTTAAAAAAGAAGACATAGACATAGTAGGATAAGGCCACTGAGCCGTTGCAAACTCGGTTAATTTTACTGAAAATAATTTACTATGCATATGCTCAAGTTTAAATGGGCGTACACACGGCAAGACATGCATACGAGCCTATCTGGAGAGGCAAGTCTGCGAGTAAGACTCATACTGTCATTTGCGTATTGCGTACGTACGTTTCGTTAAAACTAAGAGACATCATTTCACCTGAAAGAACAAACAACTGCAACCATAAAAATATAACTATTAGTATGTTTTTCACATTGTATATTAAAGATTTATGTTTAATTAGCATCGCAATTTTATGTGTGATTAATAAGAAACGTGAAAACAAAAAGTTATTAGAGAAAAGAAAGTGGGTAAAAACATGGTTACATAAGAGTGAGAAATATACACGCTTCACCGCGCCGGAACTCGCTGCCAGTTCAAATACGTTCTGATCAGATCCTAACAGCTCTGCATCCCAAGCCTTAAGTTTAAATCAGTTACTGTAGCGCCTAGTTGCCAGCCATCTTACTGACGTCCGCCACAAACCCTCAGCATTCTTGATTCCATCCAAAGAGCTATACGTCTTGTCGCCTGTTCAGTATTCCAACTGGACATGCCTCGAACTTCCGACTTTGTTTTTATCCCTAGAGTTTCTAGAATGTGGAACCTGCTGCCAGCGAAGGTCTTTTCTTCTCCTCGAAATCTTAAAATTTTTAAGTCCCGTGTTAACAAACTTCCTCTTATCTCGCTTAAAACACCCACGGTACGTTAGTATTCAGGCTTTAAGCTTTCTTGGTTATCCAAAGATTTAAAAAAACTGGATGATAATTACAGCGCGATCCGGCTACTAGGCGCGGTGCATGAAGCGGTGTATTTTTCTTCCTCTTATATAACCATGTTTTCACCCACATTCTTTTCTTACAGCACTTTTTTTGTCGCTGTATAACTGAATACTTGATGTTCATGAAATATTAATATATTTATTTTTCTCATTGCGGTTGTTTGTTCTTCAAAATAAAAATGATGTTCCTCAGACTTACTCGCAGAGAGATAACTGTTTAGGTAGGCTAGAAAGCATGTCTTTTGTGTGTACGCTCATTAAGAGATGTACAACAAGTATCTTTTTATATAACTTTATATTTTTTAAAAAGTCCTTATACATGTACTTACTAATTTAATAGGCATAGACCTAATTTCCTCCAGGCTTCTCAAAGTAATTGCTTCCACCTCAATATAAACCTCAGACTTTTCCTGAACAATAATTTGTCTCAAAGAACCACTAAATAAATCAGGAAAGTCTTTAGAAAGAAATATTTTAACTAAGTAGCCCCTTGTTGCCATTTCCGTGTAAAAATAGTCGGAAATATTGTTATTAATTGTAACAGTTAGGCCTTTTCTGCTTCCTGGTCCAATAAATTTTCTAGGTGCTTTTGGAACTATATTTTTACTTATGTTTGAATATCTTTAAAATAATAATAATAAAAAAAACAAAATAGGATTTTAACTGCTAACGTATAATTCTTTTGAATATTCAGTGGCGGATTTAGGCATGCTGCCGCCCTAAGCCCGATTTAATTTGCCGTCCTTTTCGAATAAATTATTTTTTATTTATCATCTTTTGTTAAGAATAATGAAAAGGTAAACTATTTTAAAATAAAACACCGAGTATGTCACCAATTAAGAGTTGTTTTAAAGAGCTTCAATAATAAAATATCGCATTTAATAGATCTATTTTTAATAGTTTCGAAAATAGGGTCATTAAATTTTAAAAAGAAGGTGAAATTGGTAGTAATAACATCTACTATCCCAAGTCATGTTTTAAAACGGTTTTACTTAACTTGTCCGGTTTATTTATTTTTTGGGTTTTTTTTTATTTGGGTCAAATCTAGAAAATGGAATTTACTTCCTGACGACAGATCGGTCTAAAATTTAGAACACACTATTAATTTTAATGACAATACGTAGGGTGTTCAGAAAGTTTTGAGATACTTTGTAACTAAATGGTGCAGAAAAGTAACATTGATGTTTTTTGTTTCTACATGTCATGGCATGTCGTAGTCCTACATAGTTATTAGTAAACTATCAGTTTTGCGCCAGTTCGTGTCCAGCGATTTTAGTGCAATGGCGTCGTGGACGACTATCGAGTGCCGTGCAATTTTGAAATACAACTTTTCACGTGGGTTATCTCAAGAACAGTGTTTAAAAGAAATGAAGCCTATACTTGGTGATGACTGTCCATCTCGTGCGACCATATACAGATGGTACAAACAATTTCAGCTGGGCTCGTTTTCGCTTGACGCTCAGGTCGACTGTGTGAAGTAGTTACCCCAGAAAACATATCTGCCGTACAAAAAGCTATAGAAACAAACCGACGAATTACCTATCGACAGTTGGAAGAGACATTGAACATAAGTTTAGCAACATTACACACGATCATACATGAGCGCTTGGGTTTTAGAAAAATTTGTACTCTTTGGGTTTCACACAAGTTAACTCCCGAGCAGCAGACACAAAGAGTGAATTGGTGTAAAAAATGATGTCCAAATTCCAGGAGGGTAAATCTAAAGACATAGTGTCGATTGTCACGGGAGATGAAACTTATCTTTATTATTACGACGTCCCAACTAAACAACAGAATAAGATGAAGAAACTCCGACCGAAGTTCGCAAATCAAGACCTGTAAAAAAATAATGATAGTTGTTTTCTTTGGTTCAAGAGGAATAATTGAACGTGTTATGCTTCGAGAACAGAAAACCGTAAATGCTCTCTGGTACACTACAGTATGCCTTTCAAAACTTATAGAAAAGTTAAGAGTGATTAGCCCAAATTCGCAACTCGCTAACTGGTACGTTCATCATGACAATGCCCCACCTCATCGAGCTGCACTTACCAGGCAATTTTTGACAGATGCAGGTTTGAGACTTTTGGAACATCCGCCTTATAGCTCCGACTTGGCGCCGTGTGACTTTGGGTTGTTTCCTTTTGTCAAGAGCAAACTGAAAGGACCAAAGTTTAAAACTAAAGACGCGCTACTGGAGGCCTGGGATAAAATATGCGCTGAAATTTCAAATGAAAAGTGGAAAGCTATTTTCAGTGACTGGTTGGTTAGAATGGAAAAGTGTATGCAATGTGGTGAAAACTATTTTAAAAAAATCAAATAAATGTACGTATATCTCAAAACTTTTCGAACACCCTACGTATTACAATACATTCTTTATGATTGTAAACCTAAGATGGCCGCCTATAATACATGAAGAATTTCATATTACTTCACTACAACCTCAATATGGGTATCAAATGAAAAAAAAAATAAATAAATAAAATCCAAGAGGGCCGTCGCCACAAAATGGAAAATTACATATTTTTCACCACTACCTTAATATAAAATCCTTGGTTAGTTCTGGTTGGTTATAATGAGGCATTAAATAAACTCAATAAAATGAAAATTATTTACTAACAACAAAACTAAAAACTTGAATAAAAAAATGTTAAACGGCTTTATTGTACTAAAAGCTAAAAATAATTCGGTAAGTCCTAGCTACCAGATCGCACCAATCTTCTCATCTTCTGGGTTATTGATCAGACAAATAAAACCGATGGGCGTAGTGTGTCCAGAGTAAACAATATGATAAAAATTTTAACGATTTTATTATTTGTCTGATCAATACCCCAGATTGATGAGAAGATTGGTGCGATCTGGTAGCTAGACTTGCCGAATTATTTTTAGCGTTTAGTGCAATAAAACCGTTTAACATTTTTTTTTATTAATAGTTTTTTATTTCAGATAATGTAAATAATAGAACAGAAAAAATTCCTTTTACTTCCACCACTTCTTAGTCTCTACCACAAAGACCTTTTTAAATGAATTATCTTCACTTTTTTGGCATTTCAATAAATTTCCTTCCCTTTAAATTCTGCCACCAAGGCCCGGGCCTCAAGGGCCTAGGACTAAATCCACCACTGTGCATATTCACCAACTTTGGTAATTAAAGGAATAAACGACACTAAATTGTTTTTGAGAAAAATAGTACAGTGAAAGAGCATTCTACATAAAAACGCTAGTAGGAATATGGTAGAATATTAAAAGCGTACCCATATGTTTACCGAATTAAAACTATTTTTATGTGGTGTCGCTTTTTTAAAAATAACAAAACCTTTAATACACCCTATTCATGTATGTATAATCGTATACAGGGGTTTTCTAACAACGGTACGAAACTTCAAGGTGTGATTTCTTATGATATTTTATAAAAAAAGTTCCTATAAACATAAATCCGGAGTTGCTTCCTTACTGAGATAATGTACGCCACTGACTTCTTTTGACGTTTTTATATATATTTTTTTATAATTAAGCAATTAATAATACAACTTTTTAGTCTCTTGTATTCATGTCACTTTAAGTGATACTAAAAAGTATCTATATTCAACAAAAAATAAAATTCAAAATTAAAAAATAAACAATTTTGACCTTAGTAGATAAGGAAAATGACGATTTCCGACTGCTCATTTATTTTAAAGCAAATAATTGTGTATTTTTAATTTTTGTTTTTTTTTACCATGTCGTGTATGGGTACTTTTAAGAAGAAATTAATGAGAATATTAATTTCTTAATTATAGAAAAAATATAAAAACGTCAAAAAAGTTAGTGGCGTATTGTTGTGTGCCACTGGACTCAATATTAACAATCTGTTTAGGGCTAAATAAGCGCCTTGTAACCCTAAATAAATATACGAAATTTTATGCAAATCGGCCTAAGCATATAAAAAATATTTATAAAAACTGATTTTTTCTTAAATTTTAATGCCCTGTATCTCAATAAGGAAGCAGCCTGGACATACAGTGGTGTGCCTAAAAATAGCAGTATTCCCAAATTTTATATATTTCCATTTTATATTTGGCTTTTATTAAAAAATCAAAACATTATTTAATTCGTAAAATTATTTATTATTAGCATTCTCTATTTAGTGCAGAAGAAGTAAGATTATCGAATTAATAGAAATAAAATGGTTATTATTTAAAAATACGTTGTGCAATAAAATAGCAGTGAATTAAAAAAGTGTTGTACAAACATATCCCAGTAAAAGGAAACTGTGCCATAAGGTCGGTACTTTGTTGTAGCTTGGCTTTTGTTGATCACTGTGTGGCATCTGCGGGGCATGGATAGAACTAGTGTTTGACATGTGGCAAGACAAATAGATTGCCAAGCTGTTTGGTAAATTTCCCACAATTAATTGCTTGGTTTAGCAGCTTAAATAGCTTCCTTTAAGTTCGTCAAAAGATTTTCAATAAGACTTAGATCTGGCGATTGCGCCGGCCAGTCTAAAACCCAATGGAGTTTTAATAAGTTTGGTTACCACTGCTATTTCTATGCACACCACTGTATGTTTATAGAAAACATTCTGTATAATTTCATAAGAGAGAAAATTTTGCTTGCAAAATATTTTGATTGTATGAAAGTCTGTTGCTTGACAATTTTGTGAATGACATTTTATGAATTTGTCCTTGTTCTCCGAATATATAACACATGTTTATTTCATCTTTGCTTGAAGTATATAATATTTCCATAGATACTTACAAGTATGCTTTAGACAAGGGCCTGACATAATTAAAAACACAACAATATCCGCTATCGGTAAGTCTTGTCTGAAATAACTCCATACAGTTGTAAAATACCGAATTCCAGCTACAATTTAGTAACATTTCTTTGCAAGGTGTAGTCAAGGCCAACAAACGGGCTGATATGTCTCTATCTATGGTTAAGTTATCATAGGCATCCAAAATATCTTGAAGTATGCCAAAGTATTCAGCATCATAAATATTGAAGTCATATAGGTTACCAAGAACTTTTAAAAGATTTAGCATTTTCGTGTTATTTTTGTCTTGGACCTGATGGCTTCTACAACATATAAACTCCAATATAATAAAATTAACTCGTCCATTTCAAAAACCAGATAAGTCATATGTATTTACATTTGACCTAACTTGTATTTGAAATGAATGACTCAACTATCTGTTGAGTAGTTTTTTCACCGATATGTACAGTTTATTTTTTGTTTTGTTTTATGCGATCTGCAAGTTTATAGGGGTCAATAGGGCTGAGCAGACTCAATTTCTATACCCTGGGACCAAGGCCATTGCCTAATCTATTTGGCGTGTACCCAAACATCTATCAGAATAATTCAAAACAAGATTGATTTATTCAATGTCACGACTTCTGGTGAAATATAAAAAGATAAACCAAAACTTTAAAAAACAAAACCTTTAACTTACAATTCATTTGCAAATTTTATTACTCGTTGTTTACTAATTTTATTAATGTTACAAATGGCCACTCCAGGAAAATCAACTTTATTTATTGGACGATTAGAAGCATCTAAGCTAATGAATACCGCTTCTTCCGATGACCAATGGTGGAAAATATGTTTCGTAATTATTATTGTGCATATTAAACTAACAAATATGTAGGAGATCCAAAATAATCTAAAAATTACAACATAGGTTAGGTTTTTTCAGTATCCTTATTTCCCATTAATTTAGTAGTTAATTTTTTTGTACTGAGTTTTTTAATCGTTATAAGGCATACATTTTTTACTACAAAAGATGTACTGGGTTGGTAAAAAAGACCACATCTCTTAAATATCTTTAAAACCGCTAAATATACCAACTTTAATATATCTAAAGCCGCGTCCAGACTTAGCAACAATTCGCCAAACACCCGTTCAAACAAACCAACCTATTTGTGTGCTCCTTTGATGCAAAAAGATCTCTAAATCAACGTGGAATCATATGCCAAGCCCTTGAAACGACGTCAATTTCGTCCACGTTCACGTCCGCGCTATATGTGGCGCGCTATTCGGCGCGGCGAATTGTTGCCAGTCTGGACGCAGCTAAGATTTTTTGGATATGTGGAATTGATTAGTAAAATCAGCACTGTTGCCAGTTTTCCCAGTTTTGTGCTACACGTATGATTTTATTTCTTTGTTTTTTTTTAATGGAATTTCTAATCTATCTTTATTGCATTAAATTGGGGGGGTCCAACTAAGTAAGTTTCTAAAATTTAAAAATGATGTCTCTATTAGTTGCTTAGATATGATCTAATACACTTTTAGCAAAAAGTACGTTAGCGCCTAAATACCTTTAAAACCGCTAATAGATTTTTTTCTACGACCAGTGAAAAATAGAGCTTTAATTTTATTATCATTTATTAACATATATTTTGACAGTATAAATATAAATTTTAAGCTAAAAATATTCTGTAGAACATAAGTTACAGCGTTCTGAACAACTCCACCTCGAAAAAGGGCTTGCACATCCTTCACGATTCCGGCTGATGGGCTTATTTGAAATAAAATAATACGCGGCGTTTTAATCTGTAAGTCTAAATCCACGGAATGAACTATTATTAAATGAATATACCAAAAAATTTAATTTTTGGTAGACATTTAAAAAAATGGGAAAGGTTACATTTTTTTCTTTAAAAAAATCGACATTTTGAGAATTTTTAATCAATCCTAGTTCATTCCATGCGTTTACATGTGCTGAGTGTACCCCACAAATTTCAAGTCATTCGGTCAAGCCGTTTTTGAGATATTATGGAGGAAAGTTTCAAAAAGTTTCAAGTCCGCTTAAAACTATGAAAATCTCAACTTATCCTCAATCGGCAAAGCCTGGTCAATAATTAATTAATTTTAATGAAGTCCTTTTTCGGCCTATAGGGTGGACTCCGACTGCCAACTCAGCGCTCCTGCTTTTTGTTAACTGCTGTATCTTTAAAACGATTTTGGATTTTTTTAAATCACCTTTTTATCGTATTCTAGACATGCTGAGAAAGCAATTTATGAAAAAAAAATAATAAAAATCGATTTTTTGAGCCCATCACACGGGATGACCATCTTAAAATAAATAAGGTGTTGTATTTAAAATACCAAAAATATTACATGTATAGCAAAACTGAAAAATCTGGCAATAACGAAGATATCACAGTTTAATTTTACATGCCAGAAGTAACCAGAAACCTTTTAATACCAAAACTTTTAAACACAGCCTAAACGGTTTTAGAGATATATTTGAGCATATGTGTACTTTCTACATAGGATGTACTGTTGTCATAACTCAGCAACTAGCAAAAATGGGATTTAAAAAATTTGTGGAGTTATTTTTGGCGTGCGCACTTTATTGCCATAAAAATAAATGGGGCATCGCAATAAAAAAAAACGAAAGAGACACGTAGAGCACAAAACTGGAAAATCTGGCAACGGTGCCAATATCATTGTTAAATTTGTCATGCCCAATAACTTCCAGATATTAAATTTTTTTCATGCAGCTTAAGCGGTTTATAATATATTAAAGAGTTGCAGTCTCTTTTACTAATTTAATTTATGCACATTCTGATTATAAAAATCTAGCACACTAGACCAACTTTTTGCCAACAAAATTAAGATCCTAAAGTGAAATTTCACTAAGTTTGTAAAAAGTATATCAGAAATATGTTTTTTGTCTTAATCCGTAATTATTATTGTTAACATTTAATACAAAGTTTTTGCCAAAATCATAAAAAATTTAATATAACTTTTTTAAACCTTACATTTTGATAAAATACCTTCGCAGATTTGAGTTCCTCGTTAAAAACGACAAGCAGGTATTGTGGTATTGTTGCAAAAATCTGTCAATATTTTACATTTATCGGTTCTGGGAGCCATTTTCGCCATATCTAATTGTTTTAAAATTCGTTGCTAAATAGTTTGTGACATTGAAAATTAAATACTGGATTAACATCTATTATGTTAAATTAAAAGAAAAAATATATTTCTGCTTTAACTAAGATTTATATCTATTTTAAAATTTGCTGCTAAATAGTTTACGACATTAAAAATTAAATACTGGATTAATATCTATTGTTTTATATTAAGAAAAAAGAAACAATATAATTCTGCTTCAGCTTAGATTCATATCTATTTACAACGCATATCCTGTCATGTGCTTTTGTTTAAAACCACATGAAAACTTGTAATGTGAATTTTTTAATCAACATTATATCGTTCAATTTAATTTTATTGTAAGTGTACTTTTAAAACAAATATTAAATTAATTTATAAAGATTTGTTTTATATTATTACTTACACTATTAATAATTTTTTAACTACGGTAAAAAGTTTAAAACTTTACAGGCTACATTTAAACTCATTAGTACATATAAGTAAAATTTCATTTTTATTTTTAATTATCATAACTGTAGTTGGTGAAAAATAAAGTTCATTTTTTGTGAAAACTAGATTTTCTAAGAATTTGTTACATTTCTATAAATTTTTAAAAAGGTAGTAATAAAATAATCACCCTAAACACAAACCTAACACCATGAGCGCCGGCAGGATGAATTCCAGGTGGGTGCAACGGCCACAAAAGTTTGAAGACCAAAAAAAGTCTTCGCATTTTTTTTAAACTTTATTCCATCGCCTTCTAGATGTTCGAATTGTACTAACGAAAATAGTACAATTATTCAAAACATCTAGAAGGTAGTGCTTTATTCATTCCAACACAAACGTGCCAAAAATATTTTTGTAGGGAAAAATTTTGAAGAGCAAAAAAAAGGCATCTCGTATTTTTACTTCAAATACACAAGATCTGCCGTTCAATTTTTTGAGGTACTGTCAATTTTGAAGAGCAAAAGAAAGGTCCTTTTTCGATTCTTTCTTCGATTTTCCACCCTCTTTGTTGTCTCCTTGTTTGTCCTTCCGCTCCTTCTTTAAAGTCAGTTTTCCTTTTTTTTGTTAGATTTAGTTTCTTACTAATACACTTAAAAAATACACTATACAGTCAATTTGCCACAGTAATATAAAAGACAGTTTTTGGTCTAAAGAAAAATTTAAGTTAAAAACTTCCTAATACGTAAAATATTTGAGTTCAAAGAATCGCCTTGACACGTAATTTTTAATATAAATGAGTACGGCGTTGCTAAATATTTCCTAAGTTCCCTAAGTTAGGGAAAGTGTGAAAAATCTGACAACATAGTATGACGATCTAGAGATGACAGCACAACCACGGAGTTTTAAACTCATACAGGGTGCGCTTTACCAACTTGCTATAGCTATATTTTCTAAACCAAGGGAAATATCAAAACATGAAAAATTCGTTTTTATAAAAACTGGGGAAATATAAATGACGTATTTTTCGAAACCCCTTATTAACCACTTAAGCTGCCCCCAGTTACTTAAAAATTTTAAATGGCAACACCCCTTATATGTGACCTCTCTGGAAATTTGATTAAAAATAATTTTCATTAATTGTAAAAAAGTTGAGATAAAATTAAATACAACCCTTAAATTTGAGAAAAATTGTATTTAGTTTTTTATAAACACTAGAAAATATTAACTTATTAAATTAATAATAATTTAAAATAATACCCGTATACCGGTAGAGCTAACCCGCCCCGCCCCCATAGAAATGTTTGGTTAGTTCTGTAGCACAAGCGCCAAACAACCAACCAACTGTAACTTTTTTCTCAACAAAATCCAGAAACAAAACTACCCAAAACTAACTAGAACTAACCATAAATTTTTCGGGGGCGGGTTAGCTCTACAGGGAGTATTATTGTAATTAATTATTAGTTTCATAATTGAACATTTTATGGTATTTTCAAAAATAAAATACGATTTTTCTAAAAATTGACGGTAGTATTTAATTTTACCCCAACTTTTTACGACAAACAAAAAGCATATTTCACAAGATTTTCAGAGGGGTGCCACAAAGGGGTGTTGCCATTTAATATTTTTAAGTGACTGGGGGTGCAGCTTAAGGGTAGGGCTTACAGGTAGTTTGCAAAATACGTCATTAATATTCCCCCGGGTTTATGAAAAAGGATATTTGTGAATGTGAAAAGGCAGTTAAGAACAAGCTCTTGAGCTCTTTAACCCTAATGTGATCGAATCTGATGATCCTAACTCTCGTTTCACATTAGCGGGGACCGGGAAGTCGGCGACGGACCGACGCTATCGAAGTGTATGGAGTCTTATGAGACCTTTCACACGTTAAGAATCCGGAAAGTGGGCAAACTCAAAGGCTACATAAAAATTTTAATTACTCTAGCCGGCTTAGTGTGAAACGAGGGTAAGGCTAAAAACAGACGAGTCGGCGGGCCGCGACTGCTGACTGTCGCAGCAATCGCGCCGACCGGTGGTCCATTTTGTATTATACTAGGCTTAAAACAGACGAAGCGGTTTTTGCCGACTCGACGACGCCTTTACGGTACGGCTCCGTCTGTTTTCAGCCTAACCTTGCTAATGAAACTGCGGAAACTGGTAAAAACATACATAAATAAACACACACACTATTTTCCTCTTTAAATAAATCACTATAATATCTGATTTTTCTTTATTATGCACAAAGGTTTGAAAAGGAACAAGAATAGGCAATATTTTTTAAAACATTAGAATAAACTGTAGCTATTATATGAATATTGAAGACTATGCTATTGAATTACATATGGAATATTACGTTTGGTTAGTTTGATGACCAAAAGTATGTAAACTTTTTGTTTTTTTTTTTATTATTCACGGAAATTGTAAGTGGGGCCCCTTACTTGACAATAGTTACTTTTCTTCCATAAAAATTTTTGACAACCAAAAAAAAAGGTCTCAACTTTTTATTTATTTATTTATAAATCCCAACTAACTTAAAAAGTTCATTACAGGGATTGTCTAATCCAAATAAACAAACTTAAACATAAATATTATACAATATGAACAATCATAGAAGTCAGAAAAGTAAAAAAAACTTAATAATAACAGGAAATAATAATAATTAAATATGTATATTTAAATTCCTTAATTTTTAAAAATAAAAATAAGTCAATAATTTAAAAGAATCTTTTTTAAATAATTTTGAATTTCTTACAAATTTATTTTTTCTGGCAAACCGTTATATGTCAAGATACCATTATATAGGATTGATTTTTTCCAAAATTACTTTTAATCGCAATTGTTTTAAAGAAATTTATTTGCCGTGTATTATTATTGTGCGATATTTTGACGATATTAAAGTTGACATTTTGTTATTATTAATAATTGAATGTATTACTGTACATAATTTTAGCTTAAATAAGAATTCTATATCTAAATATTTGTTTGTTTTGTATCAATTTATAGTTGGTTCTAAAAACGGTAATTGGTGAATACATTTAATAATTTTATTTTGTAATTTTTTAAAGGTTTTATACCAAAAGTGTCCCAAATAAGTGGGGCCCCTCACAATACATACCTACTTTTCTTGCATAAAAATTTTCACAACCAAAAAAAATGCATAAAACAAAAGTGTCAGAAATTGTAAGTGGAGCCTCTCATAATACATACTTTTCTTGCATACATTTTTCCCCTTCAAAAAAAAAGGCTTTACGTCACAAGACATATTAAAAGCAGGGTTCCATGTTGTTTCCCCACAGTATGTTCTTTCTTAACTTTTTGAGAACACCTTCCTACTTATTTTTTTTTCTATATTAATGTAACAATGTTTTCATACTGTTAATTACAATTATATGTTATCTAGATAATTTTATTGCATTTATTAAAATACTGAAAGTAATACTGTAAGGTTTATGAAATACTAGTGTAACTAAACTTTACCATGTAGCTTCATGTGGTATTTCAAATGGTGAGGTCTTCTAAATGCTTTTCCACAGACAATGCACAGGTATGACTTTTTATTTAAATGAATTTGTTCATGTTGTCTTAGAGTTTTTGGACAGGAGAAAGGCTTCTTACAGGTGAAGCATTTAAAGGGTTTTTCACCAGTATGTTGTCTGAAAATCAATAACATTTATTTAACTATTGCATTATCTGATTTAGTAGTATTTAGATTATAATATATGTTTTTGAAAATACAATTTATAGGTCACACTCTTACTTAAAGTTTAAAGTATTTTATACCAAACTCATGACCGTAAAATAGATCAATTTAGGACCACTTAATTACACAGGGTGTTTTCTAACAACGGTACGAAACTTCAAGGTGTGATTCCTTATGTTATTTTATTAAGAAGTTTCTATAAACATATATCCGAAGTTGTTTTCTTACTGAGATACAGGACGTTAAAATTTAAGAAAAAATAAGTTTTTTTTCTAAATATTTTTAATATGCTTATGCCGATAGGGATAAAATTTGGTATATTTATTAAGAATAATAAGGTGCTGATTTAGACCTAACCAGATTCTTATTATTGGGTCCAGTGGCATCTCAGTGGGCACCGCAACTTATATTATTGAGAAAAAATGTACGCCACTGACTTTTTTGACGTTTCTATATTTTTTATAATTAAAAATTAATACAATTTTTTAATTTCTTCAAAGTCGGTTTACTGACGATAGTTGAACGTGACAACGTCAAAAGAATCATTACCTTTATCGCCCCAATTATCGCTGCTATAAACAATTGACACTACATTCACTTTTCACTGCACGCTTACTCAAGTAGGACGGGAAACAGATGTCTAACGCTGCCGAACACGGAGATTGTGCCTCTTTGTCGCTCGTTCCGCTCTCTTGCTTGCACTTCAAGCCTTAAATGGAACGCGCGATGTAACGCCGCACGAGTCATGTTTTTGGTGCGTGCAGCCGGATCCATCAAATTTTAAGACGTTGTCACGTCAAAAATATTAAAGCTACTTTAATTTCTTCTAAAAAGTACCCATAGACAACATAATATAAAAAGCAAAAATTAAAATAAAACAATTTTTGGACTTAAAATAAATTAGCAGTCGTGTATTTTATCGAAAGTTTTCATTTTTCATATTTACTAAGATCAAAATTCTTTACTTTTTTAATTTTAGAATTTATTTTATGCAGTTTAGGGCTACTTTTTAGAATGATTTTAAGTGACTTTATTTTTTTCAAAAACTAAGCTAAATACAAAAAAATATATAAAAACGTCAAAAAAGTCAATGGCGTACTTTTTTTCTCAATAATATAAGTTGCTTTGCCCACTGGGACGCCACTGGGCCCAATAAAACTAATGATATTGCATGTTTTGTACTAAAAACTGTACTGTGGGCAATACGTTTTGGTACATCGGCCGGAAATAGACTAACAAAACAAGCACTATTAGTCACGCCTGTTTACATGCTGGTAATAAGTTAGATTGTCTCTTTTCCTCACATTGCCTATGTGTTATGTTATTTAACTGAACCTGTTTAACCCTGACTTTCCCAAATACCGCATTCAATGAATGTTTCAATTTCGCGCGCATCATAACGTTTTGGCGGTATTGCCATCTGTCAGTCACATTGCATAGTTTTCTCAATTATTTATAAATTACTCCTATGGCAAGCTTCGAAGATCGGATTTTAATTAGCCAAAATGCTCATTTTTTATTTCTTTTCGTTGATAACACTTTCATTGAAATCTGAATGGCCGTTTTTTTGAAATAAAATAAAATCTGCAATTTCGCATAAATATCAATAATACAAAAAATTACGACCTAAAAAACACGTCACTGTTTCCTCAGAGTTACAGCGTAATATCGAGTCCTGTAACGATTTTTTAGATCCGGGTTTGAGCCAATTAATCAAGAAATGATTAGAGTAAGTTTTAGAAATAGTATTGATTTTCCTGCTGAAACTCAAATTTCATTATTGTTAATTAATATTCAGCCAATTCGAAATAAGATTGATGAATTTGTAGTATTTTTGGAAAATCAGGATAAGCCTAATTTTATATTTATAACGGAACATTGGCTAAAATGTAATGAGCCATGTCTAATACCAAATTATTTTATAGTTTCAAAATTTTGTCGTAATAATGCTGGTTATGGTGGTACAATGATTTTAGTGAATAAAACTTTTTGTGAAACATTTCCTGTTGAGAGTATATCAAAATATAACAACTTGCTTATCGAAAGTGAAATTGAATTTAGCATTGTTTACAATAAAAAATGTAATATTTATTTAATTTGTATTTATAGGCCACCAAATGGCAGCGTAAGATTGTTTCTAGAAAATTTGGAAATACTACTAGGAAATTTTTCAGTAAACACCAAAATAGTAATTGCTGGAGATCTTAATATTAATTTTTTAGAAAATGATTGGAAGACTCTAGAATTAAAAAATCTTCTTAATTCATTTAATTTTAAAATGGTTGTTGACGAGCCTACCCATATTTCTAGATATAGTGCATCAGTAATAGATTATATATGTGTAAATTTTGAATGTAATAAGTCTAATTGTTCTGTGGTCACTGCGCCCTTATCTGATCATGAGGCAGTACATCTAAGGTTTACAGTAACGTTTAAGACAAAAAGGAAGAGTAAGAAAACCCTTGGTAGAATATTTAACAAAAAAAAATAACTCGCAGGACAAATTGGGAAACTGTGCTGACTAGCCCAGATCCGGTGAATGCATTTCATTCCCTACTAATTAGTATTTTTGCTAAAAGTTTTCCAATAAAAAGATTAAACATAAAGTAAAAAATATTGGATTAAAAAAGGTTTAAACATTTCTGGAAAGAATTTGAAGTCACTTCATGCCTTAAGAAAATTTACTGACAATGCTGATTTTCACAGATAATTTAACAAGTATAAGTGCATTTATAGACGCACTATTAAAATGGCAAAGGAATATTATTATAGGGATCGGATTGTTAATTCCAGGAATAAAGCTAAGGAAAGCTGGAAAATTGTGAATAATATTAGAGGCAACGATAGTACAGTTCAAGAAAAACTTAATATTAACTTGAATGACCTGAATGCTTTTTACTGTTCAGTAGCAAAAAATATAACAGCTAATATTCAGTCGCAACTAGATCCTTTAAGCTTCTTAAATGATATTTCTTTGATGGATACATTTGTTCTCTTTGATACTGTTGTTAATGAAATTAGATCAATGGTTTCACAGATTAAAAACAAAAAGTCATCTGGGATAGATGAGATTTCGGCAAAAATTTTTGAAAATTTAGCTGACAATGCCTTAACCGTCCTAGCCCAGACAATAAACGAACATTCGCCCTATTTCCAAGCTGCCCACCCTTTCTAAAATTATTGAGAAGCTGGTCAAGAAGAGGCTGATGGACTTTTTGAAGCGACATAAAATTTTGTATGCCTTTCAGTTTGCGTTTCAGGAGTTTCTGGGTACCAATGAAGCAATCTTTTCATTTTTGGAAAATTTATATACAAGTCTTAATAATGGCGATGTGGCGGCGGCTGTATTTTGCGACTTGAGAAAAGCATTTGACTGTGTGAATCATAAGGTACTTTTGGGTAAATTAGAGCGTTACGGCGTTAGGGGAATTGCTTTGGATTGGTTTGCTTCTTATCTATCAAATCGAAATCATATTGTAAGAGCAAATGGTAAATGCTCTGATATTTCTCCTGTAAGTAATGGCGTTCCTCAAGGTTCAGTACTAGGGCCACTACTTTTTCTGACATATATAAATGACCTGCCAAAAATTAATATCAACGGATTATTTACATTGTTTGCAGATGATGCAACTATTCTGTGGAATGGAAAAAATGGTGAACATTTTAAAGGAAATCATTAAAAACGATTTAAGTAGAGTGAATGAGTGGTGTGGTACAAACTGTTTGTCTCTAAATATTGCCAAAACTGGAGTATTAAGTTTTAGATTTGTTTGTGATGATTTGACGTTAGAAAATGACTTGGTAGGGAATAGATCTGTGACAACGTTTTTGGGTATTTTTATTGACAATAAGTTAAGGTTTGAAATACATATAACAAAACTATGCAGGAAATTGTCAGCAGCTTGTTATGCCTTAAGGACAGTGTCAAGAGAGCTAGATATCACAATTGCTCGCACAGTTTATTTTGCATTGTTCAAATCTCATGTTAGATATGGAATAGCTTTCTGGGGTTTTTGTAATAATCAATTAATAAATTCCATTCTAATTTTACAGAAGCGAGCAGTGAGATACCTATTTAGAATTAGATGCAGGGAACATTGTAAACCATTGTTTGTTGATGGCAAAATTTTGACTGTTGTATTAGACTGTGTGTTTAATTCACAAAAAGTACAAACATTTTATACCGCCTAATCCACATAATACGCGAGGAGATGGCCTTCCTCTACCCATTCCAAAAACTACATTAACTAAAAGATCTATTATTTTTGAAAGTATGATCATCTTCCGATATCATTTAGACAAATTTCCGATGATCGGTTATTTAAAAGGAAGATTAAAGATCTAATTGTAGCAAGGCCTTATTATACGCTGCAGGAATTTTACGACGACACTTTTTAAATATAGTAGTGATTACCTAATTCTTAGATATATGTATGCTTGTATGCTTGTATATTTATATATATATTTTTTTTTCTGACTAATAATTTTTTCATTGTATTTACATTTTATTTGTTGACACTAAATCTAGTTTATATATTCGTTTGGCACTTTATTGTTTTATGCACATTTTATCAGTATATGTCGTTTATTTTTTTTTATAGTTCTATTTAAATGTGTGTATATGTTTTTACCGACCTTTTTTTTTTGTGTGTACATTTTACCAGTATATGTTGTTTATCTACTTTTATTTTTTTCTAATATAATAGTTTTATTTATATCAGTTGCCCGAACAGTGTGTGTGGTATGACATTTTTTTATTGTGTACATTTTACTAGTATATGTCATTATTAGCTTTTTTATCTATTTTTTAATTTTATTTGTCTTATTTATATTATGTGGCGAACTTGGTAAACCTACTTATTGTCTTTAAAGATTTTATGTTTAATCTACTGTATTTTTATTTTTGTATATTGACTTGATTTTTAGCTTTGTTAAATTAACCAACTTTACTTTATTTTACACTATTTTTTTTATGACAGCTTTGTTAATAAGATAAATCTTTTAACAATAAAGCATATTTTGATTTGATTTGATTTAAAGATCAATGGTAAAAGCAATTATTTTATAATATTAAGAACTTTTTTCAGGTCTCTGTAGACCATTAAAAATTTACCTGGTTTATATTCTTATTATGAAGTAGGTACCAATATGCTAAGTTTTATAACTTTCTGAATAATAAATCTTACACCAGTGGTACTACCCTAATAACAGAGCTATCAGCATTTCAAGTTCAAATAACAAAGCATTAGAAGAGAGAGTAAATTCGCATTAGACGAAAATATCCAATCCTAATGCTATATTTCCGCATTGTCCTCAGCGATGCCACATTTTATTTGTGCAAAATTGAAACCTCATACTTTATTTAGTGTTCATTAATATGTCTACCGGATGACCACGAAATTACTAGCAAGACTGTTATTTGCTTAACAACTGTGATATGACTTTAAAATTTTGCTGGAATGTATGATTACAAAAAATTATGCATATGAATTCTACACAAAATTCTAAGCAATATATGTGGCATATGCTATAACAATCTCAATAAGTTTTAAAAAAAATATGTTTGAAAATATCATACCAACCACCATTTTTATCAGTTTGTGAAAAAAAAATAATAGAGAAAAGCCTATGCATTTTTTTAACTTAATTAATTTCCTATCACCATAAAAATACAATTTCCGGTTTTACCGAAAATGTACAAAAATTGACTTTTAGTAGTAAATAAATTCAATTATTTTAATGAAAAGCACTATATTAGGACTTCGAAATACATTAAACACTTATTTCTCAGTATTCTTGTTATTTAATATCCCATCTCTAAACCTATTTTTTTTTCTTAAGATATTAATGGTGTAACGCTAGGCTGCCTTCAAAATATGGATGAAAAGCCGAGGGGTAAACCACTGAGGAATTATGGTGTACAAGCAGATGAAATTGGATGGAATTATGTCAAAATATGTGGAACTGCGCGGAATTGGGAAAAGTAAAGTGGAATTGTGGGGAACTGTTGAGGCATTGTTTGGATTTGTTGTGCAATTGTTTAGATATCTTGTGGAATTGTGTGTAATTATAACCTAAAATTTTACCCTGTTTCTTGTATCTTAACATTTCTTCAAAGTTTTTGCTCTTCAATTTTTTTATGACAAATAAATTTATTCTTGCTTCTTGCATACAAAAAAGGCGAAAAATTAACTTCTAAAATTAAACTGGAATCGTCATGGAATTGTTATAGAATTGTAGTGGAATTATAATTAAAAGTGGAATTGTGTTGAACAAATTTTTGTCAGTGGTTTAACCCTTGAGAAAAGATAATATCTAAAAATTTTTCCTTTGTAAAATAAATAACAATTGCATTTTACGATCAAAAGGAAAAACAAAGAATTTGTCTTACAAAATTAAAGATGTTTTGATAATGCTAATTTGATATCATCTGACATACTTCTTGCATTACTGCATACTGCAAGCAATTTTGCTGCAGTGCTACTTGCATATCCCATCTCATATTTATTATAAATAATCAATAAAAAAATTGCCAAATTGACCAAAAATTGGAGATAAATCTACCAAAGCAAAAATGTACTAAATATGGCAACACAAGGCATTGGCAATCATCAGGCCATCTATATTAAAACAATAAGTAAATATTGTTCTGTTTACAGGAAAAAACTATTTTATATTGGTGGTGTATGGAATGGCTTACAGGAAGATACTGTTACATCTCTCAAATCAATTTAAAAATAGGGTGGATCGTGATTTGAAAGCAATGGGATCGGTATTAGTGCATTATTCAATGTGATCAAAGTTAAATAATATCTGTGATAGACCTGTGATGAAAGAATAATTATTATTCAATTAATGATAAGCTGTGATAATTTTTAAAATTAAAAACGACCTGTGATATTAAAATCTTTTTTAAAATTAAGAACTACCTGTGATATTAATGTCTGTGAAACAAAACCAAAGATCTAAAACGGAAAATCTGAACAGTCCTATCGGCAGTGCGGCTTATCTGCTTTTTAATAATAATAATAAATTAAACATAGTATTTAAAAAAAAAAACAGGATACAGACAGTCATGAAAATATATATATATATATATATATATATATATATATATATATATATATATATATATATATATATATATATATATATATATATATATATATATATATATATATAGGTGTTAAGCTGTCACCTCAGTGTCGTAAATATGACGGCCTCACCTCACCTATTATTCAGCTTTTTTCCAAAATTAATTATACATATATATCATAAGGGGATCCCATTGATTGGGTTTTACTAGAGAGGGGAAAGAAATTTAAAATTTTTAGTTGATATAGATATAGTAGGTAAAGTTAAATGAGGAGTTACCTCAGCGTTATATATAGGCTATCAGATATAGCTACTACTTACACACCTCAGGCAATGTTGCCACATTTTTGAGGTGGCAAAGATATTTGATGATATACATATATATTACAAGCACAATGTTTGTATATTTTGAGTTACTTTTAAGGCAAGTACGTATAAAAAATAAATAAATAAAACAACTTTCAGATATGATAAAGCATTTTTTTATGTTTATTACTAAGATTCTTTTATTATTATTTTTTTTAAATCTTCTTTTTAATTAAATGCTGAATTTTTGATTTTATGACCGGAACGCTTCTCTTTATTCCCGTTTCATTTATAAATCGTTTTATTTCTGGAAATGAAGGGTACACCTTATTTTTAATTTGAGCGCCAAAAGCTTTTGTCAACATTTTGATTTCTTCACTCGACCAACCTGCAAATGATAAGCAAATTGTTTACTACAATAATAGAAGTACAAATTTTAATAGTATATTTCATTACTAGTGAAGAAAGTGATGAATTTCACACCAGTAGTGATGTTTTGAAAATCACACGAGTGTATGAAATTCACTTTATTCACGAGTAATGTACACAATTTTTCCTACGACCATAAATTTGCGCTCTTTATTCCTTTAAATTCTTTAGAAAACTCTAAACTTCGCACTCTAAAATACTGCAGATAGTAAAAAGCACGATTTTTCGAAAGTAAAAAGTACATGTGCGTTTTACTTTCTCACAGGAAATATGCTTGTTCGAAAGTAAAAGTACATGTGCTTTTTACTTTCGACAAACGTGCGATATTTGGAGCTTTCTACAAAACAAAAGTGTGCGAAATAAGTCATTTTCGTAGGTGGTCGTAGGAAAAATCAATTTATTTTAAACTTACATTTTTTTCATAATCTTCTTTTTCTTTCTGTTAATAAAAACGTCATCATCAGAATCTGAAGTATTTTTCGGGTGTTCAACTTCAGAAGATAAAGTAGCCCTAGAAGTGGTTGCAACTGCTTTATCTTCTGAAACTTTGTTTTCAGTTACTTCTTGATATTTTAGGCTGTCACATAAATTTGTTTTTGTTTTTTTTGTCTAATTTGTGATTGTCGTAAGTGTCATCCTCTTCTTCTGGATAATCGAAATTTTCATCCAAATTAATTTCCGATAAGGACTTGCCCTTATATTGCACAGGCAATGATCCCTTTTCCATCATTAATAAAATTTTGGAGACCTTTGCCGTTTGATAAATATCAACCGGCAATCTAAAAATACACAACTTATAAATATGTAAAATGTGTAGAAGTTCGTAAGTTTTAAATGTAAATTATGAGGATTAAGAATTTTGACACATGTGTATGCGTGCACACAAAAAGGTTCTGCGCAGCTGTTAAGAAAACAAATGGGTCCAAAATTGCGTATGTATCAGGTGTTAGAAGAGAATGTAGAATTAATAGAGAAAATACTATGTATTATAACAAAAACTTACTCATAGAACTCTTCATGAGTTTTTTCTGTATGACCCATGAACTTTGAAAACTGCCTACTTTCCTCTTTTGATAAATTAAGAATTTGCGTAACTGTCGCAATATGTTTTCGTAGCTTATTACTTGATATTGCTTCCGGATGCTTTAGGCACATCCTCTTTGTCAAATTCCTTATTGCAATATCTCCCTGGCCCCATTTAATTGTGCTCTTGGGGTTATTAAACAGGTATTCATTTTCGGCCGATACATATTTCTCGCGACTTTCGAGTAAGGTCTTTATAAATGTTTGTAGTAGAGGTGGGACCAAAATCACTACCGCGCGAGATCCTTTGCCACCATTCACAACTCTCTTATATTGCTGAGTCAAATCATCTCGCCTTTTGTTAAGGCATTTTCAAAATCGACAAAGTTTGAATGTCTTTCATACAGATAGTCCTTTACTTTTAAAAATTGCACATCACCTATTCTTCTTCTATTAAATAAAATTAGTAGGGCTAGTATGCAGTTAGTGAATGTTACCCAAGCCATATTTGCACTTTTGTTTTCCATGGTTTCTATATTGTCGCAACGGTTGTTTTCCGTTGTAGATGACACATGTTTTTTATTTTCATTTTCCGATTTAGTTAATGCATTATTGTTATTTTTAACCTCATTTAAGATTAATTTTTGTTTCTTATATCTAGAGCGTACCGTGGATTTCCCCATTTCACATGTTGTATTTTGCTGATTAATAGCTGGATTAGTTGATGCGTTCTTCCCCTATCAAGCAGAGCTTATGTTAAATGGTAACTTTATTGAAATTTATTGTAAAAAAGCAAGAAAATTGTCTTCAAACTTTTATTTAGAAATATTTAGAGAAAAACTCGTTTATTAGTCTATAATATTTTAAGAGTTTTTAAATGTAATTTTTTAAAGTAACTTGATAATTGGATTACCAATAAAAATGTCGAAACGTCGGAACTTTTTTCTAAATAAAAATGTTTTTTTTTCACACATTTACTTAAAGGACGCTACCTTGCTATTTGAACCTTGCGAAATAAGCAAGTATCTATTCGCTGATAGATATCACCAATTTACGTCTTATATTCTTTTTGCTCAATACATTTTGTTGAAATATTTTAAAAAATCCATTATACAGGGTGTTTGGTGGGTCGCTGCAAAGTCTTGGGGAAGCCAAACATACCTTAGTACAAAGTCTTAAGGTTTTCGGCTTTTTCAAAAAAAGTTTTTTTTTTGACTAATAAAAATTACTTTCGCCAAACGTCAAAAAAACATCACTACCTATAGAATATAGAAAATAATAGAACTCTATAAACATAAGAGGCACTGTAAGGCAGTCCTTTATAGCGCCTTACTACACTAAAACTACTTTTAGGGCCGGCGGCAGAAGAAGTACACTTCACTGCCGCTTACTTATATTGTTGTTACCCTTATTAGCAGCTGTGTCAAAATCGTGGTCACAGTAACGCCTTATTTTAACCTACAAAGCAAGGCGTTTTTTCTTAAATTTTAAATAAAATTAAGTATTCTTTTACGTTTGATCTCGTTTAAAAAAATGGCATTTTGCATACGAAGTAGAGTTATCGCGAGCCTCACTACCTTCGGCTTACAAACAGCTAACAGCGGATTGATGTTCAAAGACTTTTTCGCTGGCTTACAAACAGCGAACAAATCTTTGAACATGCCTTACTACAGCGATTTATTTAGTATAACTACATGGGGTGGTTGTGTGAAGCTTTAATTTTTCACAATGGAATGGAAAATTAATGTGTATAAAAAAAAGATTTATTGTGGATGGCAAGACATTCACAACACTACAATCGAATTAAAAAGAAAGATGCCTGGGATAAAATTATTGCTCAACGATTAGGTATTAATAAAGATCAAATATAAATTTTTCAATAGATAATTTTTCTTTTTTGTATTTAATGCATAATGAATATAAATGTAAGCTGCTGCTGCTTCTAAACTTTTATTCATTTTAGACTAATTATACCTACGTCGCACTTACAAAACACAAAGCAATATTTCGAAATACTAAAAACAACTTATGGGAACAGCTAAAACGTTCCGTTCGTTGTTTGGTTCGCCGAAATAAAAAAGATCGTTCACAACTATGCTCGTCATTCGGTTCGTTGCTTTGTTTGTCGTTCGGCAAAATGTTCAGGTCTGTACGAAGCTTAAGACTTTGTACTAAGGTATGTTTAGTTTAATTAGGTTTAAATGACTTTTCCTATCACCTCCTTAATTTACTCTTGCATCGACCTACCAAATATCCTGTATACTCCCTATTACCTTAATAAACTTACTATAACATAGTTTTTATATTACCAAAATGGTTAAAATCAGGTACAGCTTAATAAAAATTAGTATCCTTTACATCTACCTTGTTAATTGTGCGCAGAGAGAAAACAAATGAACTATATTTCATTACTTTTGGGACATCATGTATATCAAATTTACATCTGGCTTACTTTATCTCTTTATAACTAAATTAAAATATAATTCCTGATATATTAATAGATAGAAATTATTTTTAAATACTTAGTATAACAATTTACCGGGATAAAATGTATTTTATGTCCAATCTCGGTTATGAACAGGGTACCAAATTTCAATACAATATGAACGATTTGTTCAATTTCGTCGATTTTTCTAACTAAATAGAAAACATATTAAGATATTTTGTCGAACGTTTTCAATTTTAAAAGTGAGACCATTATAATATTTATAAGAGGCGCATTAAAACACACTGTACAAAAAATATTTCTATAGCCCAAATACGTAGTTACCACTAAAAACTAAATAAACTAAAAAACGAAATAATAAAAATCATACTTTTGTAACACTCTGTACAATAACCTTTTTCCTAATTTAGAATATGAAATAAATATCTAAAAACCAAAAGAACAAATAGAACTAGTGACGTTCTTTTTAATTTTGGGACAACCTGTACAAGAATTTACCGGAATAATAAGTATATTGTGTTGTCTCGATCAATATTATTATTAAAAATTTTCTCCAAATCCCATTTGCTGTTTTTGGCGTGATTGATTTATCAGACATCCGAACATTCTATATATTCACAAAAGTATTAATTAGTCAATCCAACGACCAAAGTAATAAAAAACATAATATGTACTTACCTGTGCCAATTTTACCATAAGTTTACTTCTATGGCTCATTATAACAGCACTGAAAGTAAAAAAATTTACGCATATAACAAAACGTGGCACCTAAGAAATTGGTGTGATTCCCAAAAGTATTTCTCGTTACTATTTGTCTAATGCAGTGTTGCGATATGTTTGAGGCGACTACGCCGCTCCAATTTCTACTTCTTTTAATAATATAGGCAATACACTAGTGAGGTGACATTGCGCGTTCCGTATCTAAACAGAAAAACGACACTAGCGCTGGTGATATACGCTTGAACTAAAAAGACAAATTACTGGTACAAAATGATGCGATCCCACCTCAGGCACATTTTTCGTAAAACGCCATCTGACGGAATGTTGAAACAACTCATGGAAGAAATATGGTAAATCGTTGTCACCTCAAAATGTTGAGGTGGGAACGGTATATATGAGGTGACTTGGTATGGTACAAAATCTACTTTCGAGGTGAGAAAGTAGCCTGTATATATATATATATATATATATATATATTAAAGCAAAAAGGAAAAATTCCCTACTGTCTTGGTGTATAATAAAAATATTTTACTCCCTTTAAAGACAGTTAAAAGAAAACGTCCTGCTTTTCTATGCTATCCACCACGACTCTCTCCCCAGACCGGTTTCGCCTGCCTTACAGGACTCCTCAGTGAGGCTGTATCGAGTCGTGGTGAATAGCATAGGAAACCAGCGTCCTCTTATTAGACAAGTTTCGTTGTCCAGCGGTAGGATATTAAATCCTGCCGTTGA
This sequence comes from Listronotus bonariensis, assembly GCA_014170235.1. Classification (NCBI taxonomy): domain Eukaryota; kingdom Metazoa; phylum Arthropoda; class Insecta; order Coleoptera; family Curculionidae; genus Listronotus; species Listronotus bonariensis. The sequence continues at coordinate 22,942 of JACEGR010002155.1, read as the reverse complement.
TGCCCTACTGAAATCGCATTCAGTAAATACGAGCATCAATTGTAGCGGGGTGGCTATGTATGTTAAAGCAAAAGGAAACTTTTAACTGTCTTTAAAGGGAGTAAAATATTTTTATTATACACCAAGACAGTAGGGAATTTTTCCTTTTTGCTATATATATATATATATATATATATATATATATATATATATATATATATATATATATATATATATATATATATATATATTTTATATAAATGTGACAGTTTTGCATGACTGTCTGTATCCTGTTTTTTTTAAATACTATGTTTAATTTATTATTATTATTAAAAAGCAGATAAGCCGCACTGCCGATAGGACTGTTCAGATTTTCCTTTTTAGATCTTTGGTTTTGTTTCACAGACATTAATATCACAGGTAGTTCTTAATTTTAAAAAAGATTTTAATATCACAGGTCGTTTTTAATTTTAAAAATTATCACAGCTTATCATTAATTGAATAATAATTATTCTTTCATCACAGGTCTATCACAGATATTATTTAACTTTGATCACATTGAATAATGCACTAATACCGATCCCATTGCTTTCAAATCACGATCCACCCTATTTTTAAATTGATTTGAGAGATGTAACAGTATCTTCCTGTAAGCCATTCCATACACCACCAATATAAAATAATTTTTTCCTGTAAACAGAACAATATTTACTTATTGTTTTAATATAGATGGCCTGATGATTGCCAATGCCTTGTGTTGCCATATTTAGTACATTTTTGCTTTGGTAGATTTATCTCCAATTTTTGGTCAATTTGGCAATTTTTTTTATTGATTATTTATAATAAATATGAGATGGGATATGCAAGTAGCACTGCAGCAAAATTGCTTGCAGTATGCAGTAATGCAAGAAGTATGTCAGATGATATCAAATTAGCATTATCAAAACATCTTTAATTTTGTAAGACAAATTCTTTGTTTTTCCTTTTGATCGTAAAATGCAATTGTTATTTATTTTACAAAGGAAAAATTTTTAGATATTATCTTTTCTCAAGGGTTAAACCACTGACAAAAATTTGTTCACCACAATTCCACTTTTAATTATAATTCCACTACAATTCTATAACAATTCCATGACGATTCCAGTTTAATTTTAGAAGTTAATTTTTCGCCTTTTTGTATGCAAGAAGCAAGAATAAATTTATTTGTCATAAAAAAATTGAAGAGCAAAAACTTTGAAGAAATGTTAAGATACAAGAAACAGGGTAAAATTTTAGGTTATAATTACACACAATTCCACAAGATATCTAAACAATTGCACAACAAATCCAAACAATGCCTCAACAGTTCCCCACAATTCCACTTTACTTTTCCCAATTCCGCGCAGTTCCACATATTTTGACATAATTCCATCCAATTTCATCTGCTTGTACACCATAATTCCTCAGTGGTTTACCCCTCGGCTTTTCATCCATATTTTGAAGGCAGCCTAGCGTTACACCATTAATATCTTAAGAAAAAAAAATAGGTTTAGAGATGGGATATTAAATAACAAGAATACTGAGAAATAAGTGTTTAATGTATTTCGAAGTCCTAATATAGTGCTTTTCATTAAAATAATTGAATTTATTTACTACTAAAAGTCAATTTTTGTACATTTTCGGTAAAACCGGAAATTGTATTTTTATGGTGATAGGAAATTAATTAAGTTAAAAAAATGCATAGGCTTTTCTCTATTATTTTTTTTTCACAAACTGATAAAAATGGTGGTTGGTATGATATTTTCAAACATATTTTTTTTAAAACTTATTGAGATTGTTATAGCATATGCCACATATATTGCTTAGAATTTTGTGTAGAATTCATATGCATAATTTTTTGTAATCATACATTCCAGCAAAATTTTAAAGTCATATCACAGTTGTTAAGCAAATAACAGTCTTGCTAGTAATTTCGTGGTCATCCGGTATACATATTAATGAACACTAAATAAAGTATAAGGTTTCAATTTTGCACAAATAAAATGTGGCATCGCTGAGGACAATGCGGAAATATAGCATTAGGATTGGATATTTTCGTCTAATGCGAATTTACTCTCTCTTCTAATGCTTTGTTATTTGAACTTGAAATGCTGATAGCTCTGTTATTAGGGTAGTACCACTGGTGTAAGATTTATTATTCAGAAAGTTATAAAACTTAGCATATTGGTACCTACTTCATAATAAGAATATAAACCAGGTAAATTTTTAATGGTCTACAGAGACCTGAAAAAAGTTCTTAATATTATAAAATAATTGCTTTTACCATTGATCTTTAAATCAAATCAAATCAAAATATGCTTTATTGTTAAAAGTTTTGCATGTTAGTTATTAATCTACATAACAGTACTAATATATCACTAATTTTTTTTTCTCCAATTTTATAAATAAGGCCATGGTAAATTTTTAATTTCACTATACAGGGTGTGGCAAAAATTTGAGGTTATTTTTTTATTTAAATATAGCGTTAGACATAATTTTTTAGATAGGCCGGTAGCAATACCTTTGTTTAAAGACCATATTAATTATACAATGGTTTTTATCGGGTAAACCGATGGGTGCAGGTCGCTTCCATAGATAACCTACATTTAGATCCGCAGTGGCAAGAAGCATTCTTTGGATTTTTACGACCTGTTAACAAATCGAGGGTAGACGAACATGCGCACAGCCATGGCAAAATACAATCACCGCTACCCCAGGCCGCGGTCTGACCGTGATGCTCATTAGCTACTGTACTTCAAGCGGAAAACCAGGACGGCGTCCACAAATTCTTTCCGATAATGCAGAGAGTCTGTTTGGCGCAAGGCGCGTTCACCCACAATTTGCTTGCGCACAAACCCGTTTTCTCGCCCATGAAATGTAACTTTTGTTTCGCGCAGGTAATAACATCGGCAATCCATCAAGATCAGTGGTCACTTCCTATTCAGATCTTGGACTATTAAGAAATAATCAATTCTTTCGGCAAAGTAGCCACATTTACTTCATAAGTATGGTATATGCATGGTGCCCCATCCCATTTTAGCATTGCTGTTCAGCAATAATTAGCAATGCTCTTCTAATCCATCATATTAGAAGAGCATATTTTTAAATTTATAAAGCATTAATGAAAAAATAAACCCACCTTGTATGTATGCTTAAATAATAAGCTGTAGTGTACCGCTTTGAGCAGTAATTGCATTTATGAGGTTTATCACCAGCATGAGTCTTGAGATGTCGTGATATGACAGTTGAATGAGCAAAGGATTTATTACAAAGACGACAGATGTAGGGCCGTTCTCCCGTATGCACCCTTCTATGAGATCCTAACCTTCCACTGGATACAAAACTAAAGCAAAATTATTGGTATTAGTGATTAGTGTGGTTTTCTTGATAATTCCATTCTTTAATAGAAGAAATCTAATTGTATATTTATTTGTCCACAAATCTGTAAGTAACAACTATAGTAAAAGGTCATCCAATAATATTTTTTTACCAAATTTAAATACACTTACCGGAGTTTACAAATATCACATTCATAAGGTTTTTCTCCAACATGTCTTCTTACATGCACTGTGAGAGTTTGAGAATGTTGAAAAGATTTACCACAAATAGGACATAAGTAACGCTTATCAATTATTTTTTTACTGGTTTTTTGAATTCTTCATGTCTCTTTTGGTGAGCAATCAATGTTCCTGATTGTGTAAATGAACAATTACAAATGGTACAAGAATAAGGTTTTTCACCTGTATGCTTAGACATGTGTCTTTTAACATCTGATGATCTAAAAAAATGTTAATCCCTGATTTACCGTTATTTTTTTTTAAGTGGGTTGGAAGTTTGATTAAGTACATCTTTAAAAAAGAAGGTATAACAGCATCTTCTTAAGTACCTGGTAAATGTTTTCATGCAAACCTTACAGCTTAAATCCTTTGGGTCACTGTGTGTTTTCATATGTCTATTTAAATGAAACTTTTACTAAACACCTTTGAACAAATTGGACAGGAAAAATCTGATTTTTTTCTATATGTACTTCTTCTAAAGAGGATTTTTTTTCTTCGAGATTATCATAAGAATTTTGTTTATCACAGTCTAAATATTTAAAATCACAGGAATCATGTAATAATTCTTTCTTTTCTATGTTAAATTCTGATTCAGATATATTTTTTGTTCCGAAGAAAGTATAGGAAATTCTCTGCTTTCAGCAACATATTCTGCATTCAGTGCAGTAAAATCTGTAACTTTGTGTAAAACATTTGGTCCATTGAAAGAACTTACACAATGTAGCATTTCTTCATTTGGAATAACTATATAATTCACCATTTGCTTTTGGGTTTCATATAAACTCTGCAATCTATTTTGAGTATCATAACAGAGTTCTCTGTATAGATAACAAATGGCCAATTTTTCTAAACAACTATTGCAGATACTCTGGGGTAAAGGATCTGTTTCAGACACCTAAAATAGTTGGTTTCAGAATATTGTTTATGTTATATTGATAATCTTACCTGAATAGAGGTGCATTTATACAGAATTGTGTTCAGTGCGTCTTCTTTATTCGATAAACTCAAAACTGCAAATAAGGATGTTAAACTAGTGTTTGCAGACATACAGGTCCGGCAAAGATTTTTAAGATCTTTTTGTAAATATTGGTCGGTACTCATATTGTAAAGATAGAATGTCGTAAAAAAATCAATTAAAAAAATGTAAATAACTTATCTTCTACATTTTAAAACTTTATCTTAAATCATTTTAATTTTACTTTAAAAAGTGTTTACAAACAGACCCTTATCTTGAATTTGATTACCCATGGGACTGAATAAGATCTCGTCTACCGTGTATTGTAGTATTCGCTTAATGTATACGACAATTGTTATGGTACATTTAAAGCCGGCTATCCATGAGAGCGGTTTTCCCACTGATCTCGATGGATTGTTAATATTATAACCTGCGCGAAACAAAAGTTACATTTCATGGGCGAAAAAACCGGTTTGTACGCAAGCCAGTTGAGGGTAAACGCACCCGTACCCAAACAAACTATTCGCATTATAAGAAATAATTTGTTGGCGGCCAGGACGCCGTCTGTTCGAAGTACGGTAGCTAATGAGCGTTATGGTCAGACCGCGGACGAAGGGTACGGGGTGCCGGTGTTTGTATTTTGCCACGGCTTTTAAGTGCGCATGTTCGTCCAACCACTGCGCGCGGTCGTAAAAATCCGAAAAATGCTTCTTGCCACTATGGATCTAAATGTAGATTATCTATGGGTTTTCCTCTCGCGGATGATAAACTCAGCGTTGTGATTGGTTGCTGCGAATTTAAAATGCATTTCCCGCCAATCACAACGCCGAATTATCATCCGCAAGCGAAAACCGTTTTCATGGACAGCCGGCTTTACGTTTGTGATTTACGTATATCGAGTAAAACGAACGGGACCAACAGCATTTGGGTCTGATCACTAAGGGGCCAGAATCGGTCAGATAGATGAACAATTTTCTATTGAAGAGCTTTCTATTCTAATACCGTCAAAAATCGGGCCCCAGATTATAAAATGTTAAATTTTCTAAATTGAAATTAAATTCTAATATGCTTGTTAATTCAAAGGATGTACGTGGCTAATCAAATCTGAAATGTTTACATGCTGGTATTCACGTCATTCTCTCCTTTTCGCCTCTATTTTATTTATATCCCCGCAGAAAGATTAGTTCTAATCCCCACCCGACCTAAACTTTTTTAGAAACTTCCCTGTGTAGCGCCTATTACTCCCCTATCTGGCGCCTATTTTTTCATGGCGCCCTAGGCTGTAGCCCAGTCAGACTAATGGATAATACGGCACTGAGATTGCCGCAAAAACGACTTCGAATATCTAGATGTAACCAGTTTCGGTCAGCTCCCACGAGCATTTTAACCATCGCACGGCGAAAGTAAACCACGTGTGAAAGAAGGGAAAAAGTTTAACACGGCGAACGGACACCACGTGTAAAAGAAGGGAAAAAGTTTAGGATTCACTCTGGACTTCGAAATGCACTTCTACGGCCTACGGCACTACTAAATGACAGAGGAAATCTCATCCCGATCCCCGACAGTCGAGAACGTCTCTTTAACACCATGAGTTGCCGAAACCCCGGGAAAACTATTTACCTTCCAAGCGAACGTATTCCTTGATCAAAGGTCAAAGAGAAATTGAGGGCTTATCAGCAAATAAATAATAAGCCGTATATTATTTATGTGCTTATCAGGTAAATTTCTTACACATGGGTCGTAAAAACTCCGGGCTTTCATTTTTAGGCGCATTAGGGGAGCATTTCTGGGGAGCTTATTTTATTGCTCCCGTAGCATTCTGAATGTCAAAAATTATGTTGTTTATATCAGTGATCAGTGATGTGACAGCTAGTGTGGCAGTATCGTCCATAAATCATTTTAAAATAATTTGAAATATGTTTACTCTTAGGTACTTGTGGGTATTTAAATTTGCTATCTCGGTTTATATAAAGAAAAATTGAGTTTGCTCTGGGAGCTAAAAAGACCGGAATCAATAAAGTAATTGTTGAATGCTCTCGGCGGAAGCCCATCGCTAATTTTTTATTTTCGTCTGTAGTCCTGTAGTTCGCCTTTGTACCCATCTCTATAACCTATAAAAGAAGTCATTTGTCAAATAGTGTCAAACAAACGATAAACGTCATTTTTTGTATATTTATACAATACAAAAATAAACTAAATTTTTTGCTGTTTATGGCAAAAATTGATGATAATTTAGGGGTTTGTTCATTTTTTTAAAATCGTAAATTAAGTTATTATCAATTAATATTAAAAGCTTTTAGGTATATAGATTATTTCAGCTTTTCGGCTTGGGGAAGGTTATGGTACTTTTCTAATCCTTTTAGCTTTTTCATTAAAAATATCTTTGTTTTGGTATCGTTGGACTTGTGTTTTCTTTACTTTTTGTTCGATTTTATTAAATTATTTTTTTTTATATAGAAATTAAATGTTGAATTTTATTGTCTAATTTAAAGAATGTTCAAGAGGTACACACTGATGTTTTGTTATGGTGAATTAACAATTTACCAAAACTTGTATATTTTACTAAAGTCTAAAGCAGTATTTCTAATTAGAAATGTTCTATTTAACCAAAGCCAAAGTCAAAATACGCTTTATTGTCGATAAGAAAAAAATTCTTGTTAAAAAAAGAAAAGTATAAATGTTTAAATTTACTTGCTGGTATTTTTTTATTTGAAGCCTTTTCTTTTTACAATTTGAAAAACCGTATCTTAAAACATGATTTAAAGTAGCTACTACGTTGAAATCCAAATATACTAAGTAAAGAAACTCAATTCTAACATTTAACTTTTTTCTTAAGATGCAGTCTCAGCTAGCAGCAGCATTATTAGGTCATAACACTAATGCAACTCCTTCGACAAATCATTTAGATGATGATGAAAATAATAGCTTTCGTGAGGAAGACACAGAGGTGGAACAGGAAGAATTTGATGAGGTTTCTGTTTTTTTCTATTTGGTTATTGGTTTTATTTATGCTTGAAGCCAACTAGATTGCATGAGTAGCCAGTTTTAAATGTATCTAATTGATCAATAAAGAATGAATAAAAAAATCTAGGTTAGAAAATTTTGTTTTTTACTTTTACAAAAATTTAAACAAAATTAACCCACTTTAGCATATAGATTCTATTTAAAAAGTAACACAGTATGTAATGGTTTTGAAAAGTATTTATTTGGCTTTTTTTCTCCTAACGACATAATGAGAAATAGTGTGTTCTACAGGGTGGTGGCTTTTCATTGACCTTGCAGGGTATAGCAAAAACTAAAAAGATAGAAGAAATCTGATTGCACAATCTCAATTTTGATTTTTGAAACAAATTCAGTTGAAAAAGTTTATCATGACTAACTTGATTCATTTTGGGGATACTCAGTGTTTTTAAATTTTTTGAATCTGCCCAGGCACGTGTAACTCGCTTGATGCACCACCCTAAGCATGATTTGATCTTAGATATACCAGTTAAGCTAAGTAAAAACGTATATAAGATAGTAAAGTAAGTGGGATATTGTGGACATGCTAAATTGCTTGGACTGTGACTTTTTCCTTTAGTCATTAATAATTTGTAATAAAAAATTAGATTGTGTTATACTTTGATCAGCAAGGTCTAAAGTGTTATTAGTTTAAGAGACCTAATTTATTGTCCTTACAGTAACTGCGCAAGATATTTTTTATAATGTCTTTATAATATTTTTAGGAAACGGAAAGTGAGACACCGTCTGAAGCACCAACTGAAAATGGAAAACATCACGTTGAAGTTAGACAAGTTGTTGGTAAAGACCCCAGCAATCGCACAGTTACATTGCAGATGCTCTTGGCTGGTGGTATACTAAATCCTGGTGCAGGGGCTATGACCATAGAGTATCTTGTAAGAAAAAAATAATTAAATTTTAAAAAAATAGTATTACATGTAGTGATGAAAGTTTGCCCATATAAAAATTAAAACAAAATACACTGCTGGACAAAAAAACTGGACAAAGAAAATTTTGATAAAATTTAATCTTAAATAACTTTTTGGTTTTCCGTTATCAAAATTAATATTTAATATGGGGATTGCCAAAAGTTTTATAGGTGTTATACAGGAAAGAGACAAATGTTGCATTTTGACCCAAAATTTCCACCAATCTGGAATAATTTAGGGTCACAATTTTTTACCAGTGTATTGAATTTTAAAGCCCATTCTGTTCTTAACATTTCTTTTTTTTAATTTATATTATTATCTTTATTTTAAAAGGAAACACAATTTTTAAAAAAGACAATAAAATTTGTGTGTAGTATTTAGTGTAGTTTCTTACACTTTTTTATTTTTTATCTTGATCAAAAATAAAAGCTAATACTAGTTTGTTAAGTTGGTTTTGTAGTTTCCAAATCAGTAATCAGATTTTTGTTATCTCTTAAGATATACAGGGTATGACAAAAAGTTTGATTAAAAAAAACACCCTGTATAATATATCACCAGTAAAATGATCTTTTATGACCTTTAAAACAATACATTTAATGTACAGCGTGTGCAAAATTGGACGTTTTTATGGACTATTTCAGTTATTACTAATGTTATTAAAAAACCGATGTAGAGGTGTTATAGTCTCAATTTTTGAGAAACCAAAAATGGCGCATTTAGAATTTTAATAAAATTATTTATTAAAGAGATACGAGATGCAATTGAAAAATTGACGTTTTTTATTTTATCCTATATATCCTTTAATACAAGAAATAGCAAAAAACCATAAAGACAATTTTTGTAGAATGTTTTAGAAGTATTTGATTTTTTTACAGGGTTCCGTTAAAGAGTTACGATGCCAACTTGATGTTTTTCTTATGGAACACCCTGTATATTTTTTTACTAATTAATAGCCCTTATTACTACGATAACAAATATACTGCTTAAGCAAGCAGTTTTGATACATAGGCGAGTAAGAGAATAACAAAACAAGCAGTATTAGTCACACATGTTTACATGCCTGGATTTATTTAGATTGTCTCTTTTCCTCACATGCCTATGTGTTATGTTATTTAGCTCAACCTGTATATAACATTGTATCATTATTTCTTGTAGTGTTTGAAATATTTGAATTTTAATATTTCTTTTTGACCATACCTCGTACAAAAACTTTTTTACAATAATATTTTAAAATATTTATTAAATATAATAATTAGGATATTTTTATGATTTATACTAACCTTAATTTACTTTTAAAATTATAAACACTGTAAAAAAATGTGTGGTTTTGTAAAAGAGCCAAATTATTTTAAATTGAGTTCTAACTTTTTAAATTTGGTTATATGGGGATGATGCCATTAGGTTATCAAGTTGTTTGTTTTATTTATATATATTACTTATATTAAAAAAATAAATAAATAAATTAAAAAACATAAACATTTTAGTGATAAGCATATATGTACATATGTATGTATGTAGGTATTAATGTTTGTTTTTTATGTTTATACCTTAAAAAGTATATAAAAGTTAGTATAAATCATAAAAAAACTTCTTAGTTATTACATTTAATTATTAACTTAAAAATAAGGTGTTTATACAAGGTACGCTCAAAAACAAATATTAAAATTCAAATATTTAAATAACCATAAGAGATAATGATAATATGTTATATATATATATTTGTTATTGTAGTGACAAGGACAATTCATTAGTAAAAATATATACAGGGTGTTCCATAAGAAAAACATCAGGTTAGCAATGTTACTTTTCAATGCAACCCTGTATAAAAAATCGAATACTTTCGGTAGTTTCTAGGTAAAGAGTTCTACCAAAATATCTTTATGGTTTTTTTGTTATTTCTTATATTAAAGACTATAAAAGTTAAAATCAAAAAGACAATTTTTCAATTTTCCCTCGTATCTCTTGGTTAAATAATTTTATTAAAATTCTAACTACACTTACTACGCCCATTTTAGTCTCTCTAAAATCGAGCCCATAATACCTATATTGTAGGAACATAACATCTACATAGTAATAACTGCGATAGCGCATAAAAACGTCCAATTTTGCCCACTTTGTACTTATCTTTATTAATTTTGGAAATATGACCATCCAAATCGTAAGTTTACCGAATATGTTTGCATTATAGCATAGACAGGGTGTCTAGTAACTCAACCGACAAATTTTAAGAGGTGATTCTAAAATGAAAAATAAGAAAATAACTTCATATGAACATATATCGTAAACGTCTTAGTTTTTGAACTACGGGGTGATAAAAATTTTAAAAAATTATCCATTTTTATTATAGTTTTTAAAGCAACAACGATATTTTTAAATAATTTGGAATACGTTTCCTATGGATCAGAAGACATGCCACTGCATTTTTCTAAAATATATATTTTTTGTGAATCCCCGTTTAGTTTAGAATAAATTTGATTTCTTGACTTTTATTTGCTTCATGAACGGTTTTTGCAAAAAAAAAAACATTTTTAGCATGGTCATTTCGTATTTATAATATCAAATTTTACAGAAAAATATTCCTTTGTTATTTATTCTTTAATTGGATAGGGATTTGACCATGCCAAAAATGGTTTCTCTTTATTTACGCGAAAACCGTACATCAAACAAAAAAAAAATTCAAGAGATCAAATTTGTTCTAAACTTAATAGGAATTCAAACAAAGATTTTTATTATACATTTTTTCTTAAAAAATATTTACCCTAAACCCCTTATGGACGACACTAGTAAACATTTATTTTTTTCTTTTATGTCAAGAAATGTCTTCTGATGCATGGGAGATGTTTTTCAAATTTTTAACGTAACAACGTCTTATAATTTGATGAAGTCGACTGCATGCAAAAAAACATGACTCATGTGCCGTTACCTCGCGCATTCCATTTAAGTCTTAAAGTGCAAGTGAAAGCGCGGATAGAGCGACAAAGAGGCACAATCTCCGCGTGGTTCGACATCCGTTTTTCTCCTACTTGAGTGAGCGTGCGAATGTGGTGTCAATTGTTTATAGCAACGATAATTACGGCGATAAGGGTAATGATTCTTGCGATATTAAATATATGTTCAGTAATATATTGTCGAATATTCGTGCTTTCATCATTAAAATAAATAGCATCGGTCCGCTAGTGCAGCGTTTGTTGGTTATGCTAATAATAATAATATCCAAAAATAACATATACAGAGTGTTTAAAAAAATATTTTACATTTAAAATTCGATATTGACGTTACTATTGCAATTGAAAAAAAATGTTTATAGGACTTGTGCACAGGTATCTATGGTTTATAAAAATATATAGAATTGCCATACAGGGTGGTTCAAAAAAAGTTATATTAAAAAACCCCCAAAACTAAAATGCAATTTAACTATGTTTTTATACCATCTAGAGATTTACAAAATTGCTTAAATATAAAGATTTGCAAAATAGTTATTAGTATTTTAAAAAATATAATACAGGGAGTATCAATTTTTTTTATTAAGTTTCTTATCACTCTTCAACGGATTATGATGCGTTTTTAAAATAGATAGAGTAATTCAAGAGGAAGGTTTTAATGTTTAAAATAATATACAAAATCTTTACGGTATAGGAAAAGGTAAAAATAGGCAGAAAAGGCAAAATACCTATCAAAGAAATAAAATTAAAATTTTCTTTTGAAAAATGCAACCATTCCATCAGTATTTTCTGATGACGTTGTCACGTTCAGCTATCATCAGTAAACCGACCTTGCAGACAACTGATTTTTTTTTTAAATATTTTAATTGGTATAAAAGTAAAAATAAAAAAACGATAATATTTTTAATTTTTTAACACCCTTTAGTTTAAAAACCAAGACGTTTAGAACATATGTTCATATGAAGTTTTTTCTTATTTTTCATTGTAAAATCAGCCTGTATTACGACCATCATAATTAAATTGCATTAAGTATTTTCTATTAGAATAGAGATATCGATATACATTAAAAAAAGACATATTAAGAAAGATGGGGCTTTAAAATCCAAGACACTGGTAAAAAGTTGTAACCTTAAATTATTCCACAGGGTGTTCGAAAATTCTGGTTAAAATGCAACTAGCAACATTTGGATCTTCCCTGTATAACACGTAATCCTATAGAACTTTTTGCAATCCCCATATTAAATAATAATCTTGAAGAAAGGAGCTAAAACTGAAACAGAAAATAATTGAATTCGGTCAAAAAACCAAATAGTTATTTAAAATTGAATTTGACCAAAATTTTCTTTCTCCGTTTTTTTGGTGACGTTTGAGTGTATTTTTGATAATAATGACCATGACTTTGACACAAAAATTATGGAAAAGGTCTTGTTTTTATTTACCCATGAACCTATATAGGGTGTTTGAAAATTTATACTACAAATATTTTATGGATGCAGTTTTGAGGTCAATACAAGACTATTTTTTCCTTAAGAAAATGTCCTAAATTGCACCTCCTCTGAGTTACGGCCATCGAAAATTGCGCCTTCCTTAAGAAAAAGCTTTTACAAAAATGTGTGGGGAAAAAATGATTTATGATTAAAAATAAAATTATTTTATAAGAATCCATCCATATTTCTTTTAAATGCATGTATAATTTTAGGGTCAAAAATTTGTTGGTGATTTATTAGAAGACGGTAAAATACGGAGTCAAGAAACTGACATTGTTTTTGCTTCACCCAGCGCTTGGGCTATTGCTTGTAAAAGATTTATAAATCCCGATAAAAAATCGGGTTGTGGCTGGGCATCTGTAAAATATAAGGGCAAAAAATTGGATGCTTATAAAAACGTATGGTATAAGAAAAAGAAGGAAGAGGAAAAACAAATTGAAAAAGAAGGTAGAAATAAACTTACTTAAGAAATAATAGATTTTTATAAACTTAATTTGCTTTATCCCACTTAAAAAAAAAATCTGTACACAATTTTTTTTTAATGTATATGTTACGCACAAATATCGAAACCGCTCAATGAGCGGAAATAACGCACACAACGCGTTATGGACAAAGGTAAATGACCAAACACCGAAATTAAATAAGTTTCCGTTTTATGGTCGTGAACTTATGACCGCAACGCGTCGTGGTCACTTAAGAAGCGACCACAACGCGAAATGTATGGTTTAAATCAACCGAACACCGGATTCTTCCTGTCTTAACTAGTTTCCTTAATGCGGTGCACCATTTCACGTTTGTACTTTAGATGTTAGTTTGACTTCAAGCAGAGTGAGTCGTTTCTGCTTTTAGTCAGTTATATTTATCTTGACTATATCGGTTATTGTATTATATTAATTTACATACATGCGCTGTTGACAACACTAACAATATGTCCAGTAAAGACATTTTTAATGAAAAATTATCATCTATTTATATTGTGGAAAATAGCAATGTTTTATGTTTTTTCAGGGCCCCCTTAAAAATTATTATTTTATTTTAATAAAATTTTTTGGCTAATTAATTTTTTTAGTATGTTTGAAACAATTTTCATTTTCTTTTACCAAAACGCCCAAAAAAATACCTATTTTTCTGATTTTTCCACCGAAAACCCCCTTAAAAATTGGAAATGTTCTAGAAAATAGTTATTTTAGCTAAAATATTTTTTTGTATAAAAAAATTATCTTTTTCCTCCCAAAGGAACCCTTAAAAATAGAGAAAATCTCGTCAAAATCGCATAATTGTACGAATTTCGTCGATTTGAGCAGATTTAACTATGTTTGATTTTTTTTTCAGGGAGGGCCCCCTTAAAAATTAGTATTTTATTTTAATAAATTTATGTATATTCTGTCTTAGGTTAACTACATTTTAAGTTATGTATTTATTTTAAAAATATATGACGCTTTCAGTATATTTTAAGGTGTTTAAGTATGTGGTCTCTTAATAAATAATTCATCGTTTTATGGTCGTTCTTCAAATGAACAGAACGCGTTGTGGTTGCTTCTAAAATGAACAAACGCGATGCGGTCATGAATTCACGACCATAAAACGAAAAACTATTTATTTTGGTGGTTGGTCATTTACCTTCGTCCATAACGCGTAGTGTGCGTTATTTTCGCTCAATGAGCGGTTTCGATATTTGCCCGTAACATCTACAATATTTAAAATGACTTGGTTGTTTTTAGTTGCAGCAGCTAATACATTAAATTTAGAGCAGCTTTTAAAGACATCTACATCAATTCCATCAACTTCAACCAATACAACTAGTAATCATACAGCCATGTTTCAACGATTTATAGTTAAACACAACACCATAGCCAATAGGACTTTAACACAGTAAGTTTATAAATTGCGAAAATCTATTGAGATTTTTTTACAAAAGTGCAAAAAAGCAGTAAAATATTTTAAAAATTTAAATCCACTCTTTTCATTGGCTAACCCACCCCAGATCTTTGTTCTTGATATATATTAGGCTCTTGACCAGGACTGACATGTTACATTTCTGAACAAACTTTCTTCCTATAATTTTTCATCTTTACTTTGTTTTCCACATGATAGTTTTCTTTCTTTTCTAGCTTTCACCAAATTAATGCTAGGGTACACCAGGACTTACAATTAGTACCAATACATTTCTTTACATTAGTAATTCTGGCTTTTCAACTTCATAGTATCTTATAATATTCAGTATCTCAAGCCAATCTCTTTGAACCTTATTTCAATTTGCAATGGCAAGATAAAGGAATTTTTATTTATATTGATTTGGGGCAACATGCACCAAAAATCTTGACCAGATATTGGTTTAAAAACAGTCATGTTTGCTGTTCCAAAATATACTACATTTCTTTTACTTACTTTTTTACAAGAAAACCTCCGTTTGCACATCTATTAGCTCTTTGGGACCTGTCCGCTGTTTATAGATATTTTATAGCTCCTACTATGAGAAATTGGCATTGGGATTCCCAACAGAGAAACATTAATTCGCGTACAGACGCGTGTAATGCAACGTTATGAAAATGTGAAAAATTTCTGAAGAGCAAAAAAATGTCCTCACCTCTCGAAAATACGAAGTTACTAAAACTTCACACACCTATGTATTCTATTCTTATCTAATAAAAAGTTGAAAACCAAAAAAAAAAGTCCTCACTCCCCACACTTCTTACTTACTTAAAGTTAAAGAACAAACAAAAAAAAACAAAATTATTCTTTTCTTATGTTTTACCTCTGGGTGCATTGTCCCCCGTGCACCCATGTACTCGCCGCCACTGCAACGTAACATGCAATGGCTTATCCACATTTAAAACAAACTTCTAGACCAACGAGGTTGTTGTGCAAAAACTTTTTAATTTTAACATATTACTATGATAGAAAAAACCAAAAAACCGAAAGATGTCGCTGATAGAAAACTCAGCTATTTGATAAAAGAAACGCTTTTACAAAATTAATTTCTCTTAATAACATTCAATTGATTAACCCAATTTTTTTTCTTCCGTCTCCACATTTCAACTTTGTTTTCCATTGTTTCTTGTAACAACAACTCAAACACGTCCAAACGGATTCTGCGAACTCACATCGAACGCCTTTGTGTTCGCACAAAAACTGACACCTGTATGGATCGCGACTAAGCTTTCGAATATTGTTACGTTACATGTTGCATTGTAGGTTGCATTTGTTGCATTACACCATTCTGTACGCGGCTTTAAAAAAAAAACACTGTTATGCTCCCTACTTTGTTCATACCTCCTGGGAATTTTTAGGCTTTGAAATCTTCTGTCTGTATAGACACTATGGTACATAAGTACTTTTAAATTAGACATTAAAAAACGTTTACAAGAATGGATTACACTCCTCATAAAAATTAACGCATATTCTCAATTTGATAAGCTTTAATTTAAAAATGCATTAATTTAAATGGCCATATTTTTCTTTTAATAGATAAGTTATAAAGACAATAATAAAAAAATGTTATTTACTGTTAACAATTCATCCTAGAGGGTCAAAAAAAAAATGAATTTTTTATCACACTGTATGATGTGCTGTTGAAAGTGAGTGATGTCATTTTTTAAATCTTTATGACAGCCCACGAAGGCTTTCATTTCTAAGCACCACATGTACCATCGCGTTCAAAAAAACTCAGACAAGCTTATTTGGTTTGATCTCCCGGACTTTTATGAATTACCTGATTTTTCTATATTATAATAATAATGAAACTATCAAAAATTAATAGGTACTTAGTTGTCAGTATAGGTTGTCAGTCAAAAAAATATTCAGTTTTGGCATCTGCTGATATTATGCCTCGTCTAAACCAGCAACAAAAAGTAATACTACATACAAGAGTTATTGAAGGAGTTGCAATAAGGAATATAGCCAATGAGATTGGCGTAGACAAGAACACCGTTCTACTTGCAAAGAAAAAAATCAATAATTTTGGCGATATGAGAAGAAACCCAGGCTCAGGCCGGAAAAAAGCTCAAATGCGGAGCAAGATGCCGGTTTAATACAATATTTACAGGCCAATCCATTTCACACCGCTCTCCAAGCCAAAGAAGTCGCTAACTTTCCGGCATCCATTCAAACCGCTAGAAGGAGAATTCGGAATTCCCAAATTATAAGGAATAGGTCCGCAGCAAATAAAATTTTTTGACGGAAGAAAATAAAATTAGACGAATGCGGTTTGCCAGGGAGTTTCTAAATGCAGATAATCTGTGGCCAAAAGTTATTTTTTCTGATGAGAAAACTTTCCAGTCGTGTCATAATGGAAAAATTAGAGTATATAGACCCACTGGAACGAGATATAATAGTCAATATACTAGAAAGGTTGCAAGAAGCGGTAGGTTTTCGGTTAATGTTTGGGCATGGATTAGTGCCAGAGGACCAGGGGTTTTAAGAGTTATTCCAGGACGTTTTACTGCGCCCGTTTATAGGGATATATTAGAGCAAGTTATGCTACCATCGGTGGAAGCTGTATATGGGGATGATTTTACTTTTCAGCATGACAACTCGCCAGTCCATCAGGCCCGAATTATTAATGCATTCCTTGACGAAAATAATATTAATGTGCTGTCGTTCCCTCCAAAGAGCCCTGATCTCAACCCGATCGAAAATGTGTGGGGGCTTATGTTAAAAATAATTCACCAACATGATTTTCGACCAAGAAATCAAGAAGAGCTCCAGCAAAAATTATGCAAGCTTGGGATCATATTGATAACCAGCTTACACAAAATCTAGTGTTTAGTATGCCCTGACGTTTGCGGAGTGTATTAGAAAATAATGGCTCTATTACAAAATATTAATATAGTTTCTATTTTTAAGAGTATAACCTGTTGTTGTTTAAATAATGTAATAATTATTTGATTTATTTAATTTAAATAAAAACCTTATTTAATTTTTTGCGTTTGTGTATTTTTTGAAAGCGATGGATCGCGTTTAAAAAAAAACACACACAAGCTTGTTTTGCTTGATTTCCTACACTTGTATAATTAAGTAATTTAATTCTGTAATAAATAAACCTAGCTGGTATAAATTACCTGAATTGTCTATATCCCAATAATAAAACTATCCAAACTTAACAGGTATTACGTTGTCAGTCAAAAAAAAATTATAATAGTCAGGGAGCTAGTAGCATATAATATTTTGAGTGTCTGAGTTTTTTGAACGCGATGGTACAGTGTACAGTGTACCGTGGGTGTCGGGTTATTAGATGTTTAACACATCTTTTTCCTTGTTCCGTCAACGTTGTCCAAGCACTAAAACATGCAGCACCAGCACGGTTACACTTTAGCAGGGCCGGATCTAGGGAGGAAAGCCGATGTGTGTTTGCCCCTGGCGCCATCTTCAAGGGGCGGCAAGGAGATAGCAAGTCAATAAAATTAGGGGAAGGTTGCGTTTGCGATCTGGATTAATTTTAATAATCCTAAGAAGTCTTAATTCTAAGAAGCGAGGACCTTTTTTTTGTGAAGAAAAGGGCGCGATTTGGAAGGCGTGGACCTTTTTATTCCCCAAAAAATGAAAAATTTAGGCTTTGCTTCACCAAATAAAAACATCCGAGAGGGGGCTACAGAGAGCAACTTTTGCCCCACCTTAAAAAAAAATGAAGATCCGGGGCTGCACTTTAGCTTATAAAAAGGCGACATCATTAGGTCACTTATTTTTGGGTCACCTTATATACATGAATTAACCAAAAAAAACTGCATTCTAAAGCAAATACAGGGTATCCAGTTACTTAACCGACAACCATAAGGGAGACTTCTACAATGAAAAATAAGAAAAAAACTTCATATGAACATATGTCCTAAACTTCTTAGTTTTTAAACTACGGGGTGTTAAAAATTTGAAAAATTTATCTGTTTAAAAAAATAAAGTTGAGAGTCCTAGCTTATTTTTGGGCAACCCCTTTTAGATGAATTTACTAGAAAAAAACGCAGCCAAAAATTATTTATTTTTTTATTACAAAATTTATTACAAAATTTACGGGTAACCCCATTTAAAAAAGTTAACAATATAAATATAATAACAAACAGATGATGGAAACAAGAATAAAATATAAGTATACTTAAAAAAAAAACTAAATAAAGCTAAAGGATCACATTTCAGAACGATAAATTAAAAAAGTACATATATATATATATATATATATAATTATTCAGTATCACATTATTTATCACAAAAGTCTTCGTTTAAAGCCAGAGAGACTGCAATCAAAAATATCAATATTTTTATCCAAAGAGTTTAAGTACTTTAAAGCTCTATCTATAGGGGAGTGTGCGCCATAGTTTGTTGAATGGAAGGGAATGTAGAATAAGTCCACATGTCGTAAACATCTATTAGGAACATTCAATCGAATCAAAGCCAGCAACTGAGAGCAATTAGTAATACCATTTATCAATTTAAAAATAAAACATGCATCAAACATGAGTCGCCTCTTCTCAAGTGTTGCCAACCTTAGCACATTCAACATGTCCGCTCTATGATAGTTCTCCATACACAGACCGTACTTAAAAGCAGCAAATCTTAAAAATTTGTGTTGAACACGTTCAATCATATATTTATGGTTGTGATAAAAAGGAGACCATATCACGGTGGCATATTCCACATTCGATCTGACAAGTGAACAATACAGATTTCTTATTGTCTCAATTGAAAATTGAGAACAATTTCTCAATACAAACCCCAACATTCTCATTCCCTTAAGACTCACCCTGGAAACATGCTCAACAAAAGTTAGCCTTTCATCAAACCAGACACCAAGATCCTTTGAAGTCTTAGTATAGGACAAATCCACATTATCTATTGAGTACTTTGTTGGAATTCTTTCACGACTTCGAAAAAAACTGATATAATAACATTTATCTATATTTAAAAACAGATGATTCGACTGTGTCCACTGCCAGAGCGCATTCAGATCCTCCTGAAGTTCCACTGCGTCCCCCCGTCTCAACCACTTTGTAAATTTTTAAGTCATCAGCAAACATTAGACCCTTTGAATGACGTAAAACGTCAGTTAGATCATTCACAAATAACACAAACAGAAGGGGAGCGCAATGGGACCCCTGGGGAACACCAGATGTAACCTCAAATACTCTTGAAACATTATTATTAATCTTCACAGCCTGCGTTCTACCTGTAAGAAAACTACCTAACCATTTAATAAGTCCCTGAGAGAAGCCCAAACCTACGAGTTTTGCCAAAAGAATCTTAAAGTTCACCCTGTCGAAAGCCTTGGAGAAGTCAGTGTAGATTGAGTCTACCTGATGGCCCCTCTCCAAGGCTTCCAACAAGTCAACCTTATATGTCGCCAAGTTCTCAGTTGTAGACTTATTATCAGAGAATCCAAACTGACCATTATTTACAATTTCTCTGCATGACCAATTAAGTTGGTCATACATTAAGCTATCAAAAAGTTTTGCCATTGATGACTGCTTACAAACCCCTCTATAATTAGCAATATCCTCCATATCGCCCGACTTAAAAACAGGAGTTATGTAACTGTGTTTCCACAAAGTAGGAAAAGTACCGCTATCCAATGATTTACTAAAGATAAGATGTAAAGGCCTTGTCATTGTAAACACGCAGTTTTTCAAAAATAGATCAGGAATCTGATCAGGTCCACAGGTGGTCCTAGTAGGTAATTTTTCGATCTTAGTAAAGACATCAGCAACTGAAAAGTTCCTCATAGACACGCTAACCGAACGATCAAAGTTGAACTCTGGAACAGGGCAATCTAAATCGTCATATACATTCGAGAAATGATCGGCAAACAAATTTACTACCTCTTCTCCATTATGTCCCTCTCTCCCATTAAAATACATACTGTTAGGCAGGTGGTTTGCTCTTCTCTTACTATTTACATAACTCCAGAAGTATCTAGGATTGTTAATTAAAGAACTCTCAACATTGTTTCGATGTGCTTCATAACATTTATTTGATTCAGCTCTACATGCAGCACGGAATTCAGAAAATACCCCATAATCTGTCAGATTCCTTGTCTGCATAAACCTCTTATGAGCAACCTTTTTCTACAGATGAGATCTTTTAATTTTGGGCTATACCAATTTGGAAAATTGGTATTCTTAATGCGCTTTTGGGGTACAAATTGATGAAGGCATACATGCAAAACCTCATAAAACCTTTCAACAGCCTCATCCACACTCACATCCATAAAACAATTATCCCAGTTACAGGAGGCTAAATAAGAATTTATGGCTTCATAATTAGCATTCTTAAAATCAAAATATAACTCTTCAGTTATCAAAGGGCTATAGTTATACAAAATTTCAAAACAATAAGCTTTATGATGAGTACTCTCTGGCAATAAAATATCATGAGCTTGCATAACATTAACATAGGGCAAATGACAAAAAAACAAATCTAAAAATACATTTCTACTATTAGGAATTAAATTTAGTTGGTACATGTTTAAAAAAGCAAAAAGTTCTGCTACATTACGTGCTGGTGAATCTTCGGCACACAGGACAGATACACCATGGGCCTCATTTGACCACACTGCATTTGGTAGATTATAATCTCCAAAGATTGCCAGCTCTGCATTAGGGTGGTTTTCAGCAATTTCCTGGATTGACAAAGAGTGAAGTTCATATTTTACAGGCAAGGAACCTGGCGGAATATAAACACCACCCACAATAAATGTTTTTCTATTCATCCCGATTTTGACAAAAACCTGCTCGACTTGTCCACATGACACAGGTACCCTCTTGGATTTAAACTTATTAGACACAGCAATAAGAACTCCCCCTCCTCTGACCTTATCACTTGTTTCAGAACACCTGTCCATTCTATGGACTGTAAAGCCATGGAAACTAACTTCACTATTGGAGAACGAATCGTTTAGCCATGTTTCAACTAAAATCACAACAGAGTAATCACAAAGGCCCATTGCCATACTAAGGTCATGCATCTTTGTCCTGAGCCCACCTACGTTCTGAAAATAACACTTTATGGGGTCACATCGTTTTTGAATTTGAATCAGAATGCGAAGTATACTTTGCAATATAGGGTATGCCATTTCGATATTTTATATGAAGATCATTTTCACCTTTCTCCCTTCTCTGGTCAATCTCTGCAAACAGTCTTTTTAACTGATCTCTCTGTATTTGTGTAAGATCTTGTTTAATGTTGATGTTTTCAGGTTTCAGTTTACTTCTATGGCGCAAACATTGAGTAACAACTGCTGAGTTTTGAAAAATCACTTTCATAGGTCTGGGTTTATTGTTTGTACGCCCCAGTCTAGTCACCTTAAATTCAATTGAACTCTCTAGATCCATTTTTTCCAAAATTCTAGTAACATGTGATTTATCATGAGCAACTCTCTCCGATGTGATTTTGGAGACATTTTCTTCCACATTATAAATGATGATATTTTTGGCTCGAATATTTCTTTCTTGTAATTCATCACATGGATCAACCCGGTTCAGGTCAGACCCTTTTTCTTTTTCTTGAGGTCGACTAAGCCCCGCAATGTTTCCACTCTTTTCACTGCAAATAGTACGTAACTCTGCCACTTCTTTTTCCAAAGCAGCCATCCTATCATCTTTTGCTTTTTGCAACTCACGGAGCTCAGTTAAAGCAGTCTGAATTTCACTTTTCTGCTCCAGAAGAATGTTTAGGATTTGAGACATGATGGAAAGAACATCCTTATTAGTGGCATTGTTTTTGTTTACAAGGTCCGTTATTTGGCCTTTAACCATAGCCTCACTTTCTTTGGTGGTTACAGCTACGCTGGACGGACTGTTTGAGTAATCTGTGATAACCTTTATCGATCTCTCTTCCTGATCTGAGGTTCCGGTCCGATTGGCGGGAGATGAGCCACGAGATCTTCCCATAGAAACTCTTCTAACCTCATTCTTTTTGCAAATTTTGCATTCCCATCCATGTGACCCTGTTTTCTTCGACAAAGCCGCAATTCTTGAAAAATCCACTCTGGACAATCCAGAGCAACCTTTGTGGATCCATGTGCAACAACTAGAACACTCAACTGCAAACTGATTCGACTTTATTTCTCGATCGCACACAGGACAAACACTCT